>APFE031329142.1:0-34730 GCA_000404065.3 Pinus taeda
TTTACATAAGCTTCTCTCATGAACAGTTAACCTACAAATGACCCTCCGTGCTCTTTAAATAGAGATCATGGACCAATCGGGTGTTAAGCCACGGATCAAGTGTCGGTAATACTGAGGAGAGAATGAACCATCAGATCACTAGATATTGTGGCTGTCGGATTGTAAGTTACAAAAGTATATAGTAAAGAAACACACTTTACCTAACTCTATACTAGACCAATTTATACTTAACTATTTCCTATGTATTGGAATATCCTAACATGTACATTACGAGTTACATTATGATTTTCTTCCATATTAAGTATCATCTATAAACTCCTAAACCAAAATCATCCTTTGAAGAGGAATACAACTGATACTAAGCATATATGGGTCTTTGGAGATGAATATCTTTTAATAGATCTCTAAAATTAAACAAAATCTACAATACATATAGCCTACTTCAAAATATAATCCTTACAACATATTTCCTTGGATCCACTGGATCATTTAGGTTTGGACATTTAATATTAAAGCTACTAGAACTGAATGACTCTTTCATATTTAAGACCAAATTATTGACCATAGATATAAATTTAATCTCTTGGTGCATGATAATATGGGGTTTTCCTTTTTGAATTAATTCCATTTAACCTTTGACATTATTTTATTTTACCCAACCCCCTAAAATTCTGAGAGATTATTTTCATCATTTTCTATTAGGTTTTGTGGCCCCTTGATTGGGGTTTGAACTTCCTCCTTTCATTATATTCCATCCCATTATGATGTGTCTATCCAAAATACCTTTTTTCCCCAATTATTTTTCCTTTTCAACTTTTTAGATTCAAACCTCTTTGTTCGTTTTTCTTCCCTCTTACAATGAATGTGATATTGTTCCTTCTCTTTGTCTATATTTGATTTTTTATCCAGTTTGATTCACCTTAGGAGAGAGGAACTCACCCTCATCTGAGAAAGATTTGATCTTAATCACATGGATATGGGCATCCTTAAGGGTTAAATTCCATCATTTAGAATACTACGACAGGCATTGGATTCCTTATCAGGAGAGGGAGGGACGTTTCCTGAGGGTATCTTGTCTTCTTCTTCAACTAGGTTGAGTACTTTGAAAATATTTCAATTACCCTTCAATACACCCTAATTATTAGTACCCTCTCCCGGAGTTGATTTTGCTTGGGTTGGATAGGATGGGCTCTTTCCTTTGTTCCATACTGGTTCACTCTAACTTTGTTGGTTTTTAGTATGTTTGGATGGTCCTCCTCACCTTTTCGGTTGTTGCCATTGATCCTAGTTCTTCCACCTAATTCGATTGCTCCTTGATATTCTTTTTGCAGCTTCTAGAAAAGTGTCCTTACTCATGAAAGACCTTGCACTTAAAAGGAAATTGGTAATAATCCACCTCTTGGATATGGGGTCAGTTATCTAGGTTCATATTTACTGTGACCAAAAATTGTTTGTCCATAACTACTTCCACACGAACCTCGACATAAAAAAACAAACCCTCTTGTGGTTCAACATGATTAATATACATACCTAGGGCATTTCAATACTTTTAAAAGTGGCATTGTTCCAACAATGCAAAGGAAGGAAGGGGATTTTAACCTAGACTGAATTTTTTGAAGGAACGTCACATTTTGGGTTAAAAATCAGGCTCCATCATTCTAAATAGAGACACTGGGAACCAATGATCATCTGACTGCAAGGAACACCTATACACTCAAGACTAGTCTACAACTGACGTTACACTGCCTTGGAATATCCACCATAGCTGGGGAACTCGAATTATCTGCATGCACTAGCTATTTTGGGTTGATTTATCAGTTAACTGGATGATCACTGAGTTTGACTAAAGTCCCACTGCACAACTAACCTTCCACTAGTTCCTCCAACAGTTGGAACTAGTTTCACTAAAAACAACTTGAGATAACTAATTTTGGTTGCTACAAATTAGCAATCAAACATGCTTAATTGAAGTCTAACTCCTCCAACTGGAATTTACTAAGTAAACTAGGTGACACAAGCCATGTCACACAATTTAACTGCATCCAAGTTGTCTGCTGATGTGGAAATTCGGAGTTTCTCAATTTAATAAAGGCAAAATCAAATTTAAAATTTCTTGCTGCATTTTTTCAACGCTCCCTACCCTCAACAAGAAATGGATTATCAATCACCCCTATTGTGCACCTGTGGAACTTGAACTTCCCTCTTGATAATGACTTTGTCAAAATGCCAGCATCGTGTTCCACTGTTGGACTGTACTAAAGCAACATTATCCTCCTATGCACACAGTCAGATATCTATATGCTTGGATCAATTGTGACAAATAGGATTCTCAAAGATCTTGATGAAACTATGATTATCATAGTAGATCACAGTTGGATCCATCATCTGACCAAATAATCCAACAAGTATCTTTCTCATCCAAATCGCCTCACATATTGCTTGACTTGCAACCATGTATTCTGCTTCTTTTGAGTTCAGTGTCGCAGGTCTTTACTTCCTACTATACCAGGAAACAAATGCAAACACAACACTGAAAATTCCACCTAATGTACTCTTTCGATTTGATGGACTCTCCACCCAATCTGCATCTATGAAGCCACACAACTTCACTCCCTCTTTCCATCTCTACCCTAGTCCAAATTTCATAGTGCATCTGAGGTACTGTAAAACATGCTTAACTGCCTTCCAAAATAATTTCTTTGGCCTAACCATAGCTTGGCTCAACTGGTTGATTGCATAGCACATATCTGGTCATGTGTTCACAAGATGTATGAGTGAACCCACTAGTTGTCGATAAATGGTAGCATCCACTTCCTCACCTAAAGTGGCATCCTCCTTCCTCTAGTTGGTTGCTGTAGGAGTCTCCATGGGTTTACAACTCTCCATGCAGAACTTATTTAGTATCTCATTTGCATACTTTCCTTGAGAGACAAATAGTTCCTGATTTCCTTGCCATAATTCCAACCCGATGAAGTAGTGCATGAGACCCATGTCCTTCATTTCAAATTCCCTTGCAAGGTCCTCCTTGCAAGATCTGATCAGTTGTTCACCACCAGTTAAAATCAAATCATCAACATATAAGACAATAATAATAAATTTACATTCTACCAAGATTTGATAGATGTTTGCATCCACTTCACCTTTGGTGAAGCCCAAACCAGTGAGATAGCTATCGATCCTCATGTACCAAGCATGGGGTGCTTGTTTTAGACCATACAATGCTTGCTTGAGTCTGAACACGTAAGACTATTGACCAAATGTTTCAAAAACTTCTATTTGCTTGATGTACACTTCCTCCTCATAACCCCGTGGAGAAATGTTGTTTTAACATCCATCTGGTGGATCTTCCACCCCATCTGTGCAACCAGAGAAAAAAAGATCTAATGGATGAGTACCTTGCTATAGGAGAAAAGGTCTCCTCATAGTCAATTCCCTCAACTTGAGAGCACCCCTTGGCCACAAATCTAGCCTCATACTTCTCTATTCTTCCATCTACTACCTAATTTACCTTGAAGATACATATTGAACCCATAACATATTTATTTGCTAGGCTTGGGACCACTTCCAAACACTGTTCTTTATAATGGATTCATATTCCTCCACAATTTCATTAACCCATACAAGTTTCTCTGTTGCTTCCTCGAAATAGGATGGCTCATTATCTACAATATAAATCATTAGAGCCATGTAGCTAATGGACCGATCAAGTGACCTTCTCTATTTGCGTGAAGTTGAAGGAGCACCCACATTCTCTCTTGCATCCTGCACAAGTCTCTCAGCTTCCATGATCCTTTTTCTGCCTTCTCTGGATGTTCCTACTTGAGTGGATGTCTCCACTGCCTGCTCCCCAAGTTTTGGCTACTCCACAACTTCTTGAGGTTCCTCCTTTGAAGCTAAAATCTCCTCTCCTAATGGGATCTTAACCTCCCTCTCAAGAGAGCATCGCATCACTTTATCCTCATCAAATTTTATGTCCCTTCACACAATTATAATTCTGAGGGATGGCAAGTACATACGGTAGTTGTGGGGAGTTTCCCACAAATATCCCCAACTTTGTTGTCAGTTCAAGCTTCTTTCTTGATTCTTTGGAGACATGGCAATAAACAGAGGCTCCAAAAATCCTGAAGTGTGACACAACCTGCTTCCTCCTTAAGAAATCCTCCTCTGGTGTAATCATACCAAGAATCTGATGAGGACACTTGTTCTGCAAAGAGACCATCGTGTTGCATGCCTCTACCCACAAGTGCAGTGGTAGGCCTTGGTCATGCAACATCGCCTGTGTTTCTCCCACAATGCTAAGGTTCTTTCTCTCAACAACCCCATTCTACTGTGGGTTGTGGGTGTTGTCAACTCTCATCGAATGCATTCTTTCGCACATAACTTTTTAAATTCATTCGACATGTACTCACCTCCATTATCACTCATGAGAGCCTTCACCTTCTTACCTCTTTCTTTCTCAACCATTGCCTTTAATTCTACGAACTTGGAGAATGTCTCTTCTTTCTTTCGCATGAATAAGATCCAACACTTCCGTGATAAGTCATCAATAAAAATGACAATATTTGTGTCTAGAAGTGAAGGCTGTCGAGAAAGGTTTGCAAACATCAGAGTGGATCCTTTCCAAGAATACAAGTGCTTTGTTGTCATGATCATGGAATGTGGATTTTGTGTACTTCCCTAAAGTACAACCTTTGCATACATCCTATAGCTCAAGTGCTCCTTTGGGGAGGCCTGTGGTTATTTTCTACATAATATTCAGGGTGCCATGATGAAAATGGCCATCTTATGTGCCAAATTTCACCAACATCGCAACTATGCACCTTCTCCACATTTTTCTTAATGCGACATAATCTTCCACATCTAGCTTATAAATGTTTTTCACCCGAACCCCGATCTACTTCACCTGTCCTGTGGCTTTGTGTCGCAGGAATGCCTTTCCTTTGTTGCAGATCACATCATAACCATGGTGTTGGTGTTCAGATATGAATCATGCAATTCACCCAATTCCACATTAATTGTCAACCCAGGGCTCTATGAGCTATTTGAAGGCTATCATACGAAGTATATGCAAGACACAGTTTCCATACCAACATTGAAAATTCAATTATAAACTTAACAATGTGTAACAATAAGAAATAAATGTAACAACAATAATAGTAACAACAAGTAATAAATGTAACATCAAGAGGAGTAACAACACGTTAAGACTCACAACAACACACTGATAATCATTCACAGCAATAAATAACCCAATCGAAATAAACCTATGCACAAATCTATTTCAACAACACCTGGTAAGGAGAGTGGGCCCAACTCCCTTATTGGGGTTGTGGAAAGATCAAGAAGTCATGAAATGCTTAGAAGATTAGAATTTCATTAATAATTAAAGGCATCACAAAGTATGTTGTTACAGACTCAAAGTTAACTTAATTCTCGTGTGACCTTAACTGTTGGCTTTCACAGCCCTATAACTCTACTTATACAATTTGTTAACACTAATAGCTCCTAGAATTATGGTAGTTGTCTGTCCACAACTACATAGTGGTTTCCAAAGAAAAACAAAATATAAAGATAGCAGTGTGTTGATTGAGAGGTTGATCCACCGTTGCAATTGATTCCCCAAGATAGTGTTTCCATCTCGATGGTTACCATTTGTTAAACCATGGTCCTGATCATTATTCCTCCAAATTTACAAGAATAATCAGAAAGCCACTTAGGCAAAAATTCCCTATGAATATGATTCATTGATTAATGACTCATAACGGCATGACAAGAGGTATACCTGTGCAGTTTAGAGTGTAAATTGACCAACAATGTTGTAAAATGGATACAGGAAATAGGGTAAAAATATGGGTAAAAGCATGCAAATTCAGCCACCAACATCTCCCCCCAACTAGTCTTTCTGCATGTCCTTGTGTAGCTCGTCGCTTGCATACATCTAGGTTGGAGTTGCAGTGATCAACATGAAGTTGTGCGAGATCATATTTTGCAACCATTTTTGTTCTCGAAGGCTTATATCCATCTACCTAGAGGACTTCCTTCCACCAATCCTCACCTACTGCGTAAGTTGGGGTATACTGATTGGCTGGAAGCCATAAAATGGGGAACTGGAACCTCAAACCCATCCATCGGATCCCACGAAGCTGCATGCATGCAATATATTGAGGTACTCTGTTTAAAGCTCGAGAAAAGTTGCAGGCCCCAAAAGGTTCACGTGTCCTAACGGTTGATGATGATAGCACCTGTCATTTATGGCAGTTTTCCGAGGCCTCCTCCCAACAAGTAAAAAAAAGAATTGTGCACATGTCAACACACCATTTCTGGGTTGCTAGCATTTTTCCTTTCCATCCTTTAATATCCAAGAACGTTTTGTGTTTGTTATAGACATTCGCAAATTGACAATTCTCCATCTGAAGGAAAAGTGGCTTGTTTGCTTGATTCTCTTCGAATGTGTCAAAGGCCTTCTTCCACTTAACCTGATTAACTGTGTAGGAGGTAAAGGTTCTTAACTGAATATCCCCCATGTATGGTATCGGGTTGAATGATTGATCATCACCCAGAAAGTAATCATGCATATAAAGTTCACACATTAGGTGTTGGTTCAGGGTATTGTGACTCTTTAAGATACGTAAAAAATGTAGGTTCCTCTATTACATGGTTAATTTCCTGATGAATGCTTTCTAAAAAAAAGAATAAATATTGTTCATGGAGGAACAAAGCATAGCTGTGGGAAGGGGGTCAGCAAGCCATTATCAGTTGTGCTAGAGTGAACATTTCTTCCTTATCAGCCTTCAATAGTTGCACCTGCTCTTCTAGTTCCTCAATTTTCTTTTGTTTCTTATGATGCTTTCGTTTCTATTTCTCTATCTGGTCCATGTAATCTATAACTATTTTCATGGCTTTCTCATGAACTCCCCTCGCTCCTTCCCGGTGGGCTTCCATGGGTATGGTCCCTCGTTGAAGGCAAGATGCAGCAGCCTACCATTTCTGAATCTCTGTAGCAAACAAAAATTCTCGTGACTCGATCAAGTGCAAAAATGACTTGGTTTGTGTAGCTGCGGAGGTTGTGGGTTTGTCTTTGGTCTGTACTATTGCTGAAATGGTTTTTGGCCTCCTCACTTTTCAGCTACATGTTTTCTCTGAACCGTGACTTTTACCTTTCTTTAAGGGGAGGCCTTCTTTTTGCACATTGCTCAATAAATTCTTGTTTGACAACGACTTCCTCCACTAGTCTCGCAGCTGGTGGGGGGTTTGGAGGATTGACATCAACAAATTCGTCAACCAGATCTTGATTTATTCTGATTCCCTTAGTTTGTTACTAAACGCGGGGAACAATCCCAATATATTATGCTTCAGGTCTCGGGACCTCCGCATCTTCCCTTGGTGGCTATAGAGCCACTGTAGGCCTTTGCGGGGTAGTGTCTTCAACACCCTTTTTTTGCAACTACTCTGCTTCCCGGCCTTCTTCTCCTTCAGGTCTTGAGACCTCCA
This sequence comes from Pinus taeda, assembly GCA_000404065.3. Taxonomy (NCBI): domain Eukaryota; kingdom Viridiplantae; phylum Streptophyta; class Pinopsida; order Pinales; family Pinaceae; genus Pinus; species Pinus taeda. The sequence continues at coordinate 7,492 of APFE031329142.1, forward strand.
GATATTCCCTTGGTGGCTTTGGAGTCACTACAAGCCTTTGTGGGGTAGTGTCTTCGACACCCTTTTCTTGTGACAGCCCTGTTGCATGACCATCTTCTTTCATTTGCTCAAAAGTTTCTTCTAGCTCTTTCAAGTTAGTTTCAATTGAAACATTCTCCTCTAATGCCCCGTGGAGACAATATCGGCCATAATTTCTTCAGTTTATTCGTCGGTCGACACTGGTTCTTGTGTAGCAGTGCCAACCACCAATCCCTCAATTTGTGCAATTTGTTCATGAGTCAACACAGGTTCTTGTGTAACAATGTTGACAATGGTGCCTTTAACTCCCTCGAAAAATTTTAAGATTGAGGGAGAGGATTTTTCCTTCACCAGATGTCTAGGGGAACGAAACTTCCTTGCCCATCTTGGCAAAGATGCAAGAAGAAGAGAAAGAAAAATATTTTCTTCAATGTCCATTCTCTCAGTGCCTACTGCCTCAGGCCCTCCTTCCCATTCCCCTATTTTCATTGCCTAGTCTGTGCTCCCTTTTTCTTTTTCTTCTTGTATTTCTTCCATTTTTTCCTCCTTCTCAACAATCAACACTAGTTCTTGTGGAGCAGTGTCGACTGTGTCCCCTGTTTCTTCCAAGGGTTCCTTATTCACTCGAGCAGGTGATGCTAGTTCTTATGTATCAGCACCACCTGCAACTTCATCCAAATGTTCCTCATTTTCTTGGATGGGCGATGCTAGTTCTTGTGTGTCAGCACCACCTGCAATTTCATCCAAGGGCAACGGTTCTCTCCTCAAATTGGCAGTCGACGCTGGTTCCTGCGGAACAATGTCAAATGCATTCTCTTCTGTCTCCATTGCTTCTACTCCCATTGGGCCAGCAAATGACGTTGTTTCTTGTGGAGAAGTGTCGTCTATGGCCTCTTCTTCCGCCATTAATTCTTCCTCATCCTACCTTGCAGGCATCATAGCTGCAAGTTCTTCCTCTGCTAGCTCAATGAGTTGTGGCCAAGCCACAAAAGTTTGAGACGGAGCATGCACAATCAATAGTATGACCAACCCATGATTCGTAAGGACCGCTAATGCTTGTCAATACCAATGAGTGGACTGCGCCATTAGCTGAAGACTATTCCATAGAAAATATGGCATGTTTAAAGAATGAATCTGTGCATGTCAAAACCAAAGGCATGAAAGAAGCTTGAAATGATACTTAAACAGGGTAGCAAACTAGCCTTCACAAGTAATATAACTCATGACAAAATATGCAACCTCATCCCATGGGTATGACAAAGACTTTCGGTCATACCCCCTACCCTTCTAGATTGTTGTTTCTCCAGCCTATAAAAACAATTCCATGAATTATGGCAAAGGGGATTTTCAAGAAAACAATTTCTTCCCTCCTTGCAGAAATCTGCTGATAGTCGAAATTACTTCCTCTGTGATGGAAATATCCATCCCACGAACTATGGAATGATTTCCATCCAAGTTTAATGCAAATTTGAGTGTGATAGCTTTGTTAAATCCCCGCAACCTCTCAAAATACACATGCCATCCTGCATCTAAAAATACCTTCCATACGTCTGGATTGCGTCAAACCTATACTGTGTTTTCTGGTTCGTGTCTAATGGCTTGCCCACCCATTCTATAGTTGCTCAATTGAAAATTTTGGAGTAACAACAAGACCATTGAGGAAGAGTTTCGACATGTAAATTTACGGTGACAGGGTTGTGGTGGTGACGAGGTGCAGTGATAGTGAAATCCAAGAAAATGATAGTGAAATATGGAAACATCCATAGCGAATTATGGTAATAATGAGTGGTAATTATGGTAATCATTTCACAGTATTCGAACGGACTTCCCATTAATAAAATCATACTTATTTCAAGTCTCGATGCATATGGGTAACCGTACGAAGTATGGTGGGGGTCGTGGAGTGTATGCATTAGCACAAGGTTCAATGGTGATAATGAGAAGTCATTACTAAGATTTAATTATGGCACCTTTTTATTTATTATAATACCTCCCCCCAACTAAGGGATGACCTTCCACGGCCATGTCGAGTCATGTCAAATGAATTATCGATCAAATCCACAAAGTTGATTAGGGATGTACCTGGTGACTTACCTTGATAGAGTAACAATAGCGAAGGAATAACAACATCGGAGGGAGTAACAACACCTGAGGAGTAACATCATCGGGGAGAGTAACATCACCCGAGGAGTAACAACATCGGGGAGAGTAACAACACCCGAGGAGTAATATCATTGCTTGAAGACTTAGCCAGAATTTTCACAAACGGAGTAACAACACCAAAGGAGTAACATCACCAATGGACTACTTAGACAGAATCACTACGAACATAGTAACAACACCAACAAAGTACTTAGATGAAATAGCCATGGAGTAACAACACTGGAGGAGTAACAACACCATTGAAGTACTTAGACGAAATCAATACCCATAAATTAACAACATCGGAGGAGTAACAACACCAGTGAAGTACTTGCAAGAAAAAGAATGATAGAGTAGTAACAACATTTATTATACTACACACACACACACAGATATATATATATATATATATATATATATTAGATCAGAGGTGCAAAGGAATAGTTATCTGCACTGAGAATTTCAAAACTAGAATTATCAGAGAAATGTTTAATAAAGGAATCTTTAGAAGTTGGACGGTGATACAGTCTGAGGCGGTGTCCATTTATAAGCAGAGGAGTGTGTTCCTCATCAATTGTTATAAGTCTAACAGTCTTGTTATTAAACACCGTGTCAAATTCATTTGGTCCCATCCATCTGGAGTAGAGTTTTCCTTTAAAACCTTTGAACCGAGAATCATAGAGCAATGCCTAATTTCCTCTTTGAAACACATTTTTCTTAATAAACTTGTAGTGCCATTTAGTTCATTGTTTTTGAATTGCAACAGTATTCTAGACAACTACCAACAGAATTTCATCCAATTCATTTAACTGTTCCAGTCAGTGTTTCTGGGCTTTTGAAAGATCCAAACCTACTTCAAGTTTGTCCTGAGCGTCTCAATTTCAAATTCCACTAGAAACAAAGGGGATTTCCCATAAACAAGCTCATATGGTGAAAATCATGTTGTGTTTCCCCATGTTTTTCTATACGCCCACAGTGCCTCAAGAAGCTTTTCATCCCAATTTCGGTGATGGTTCACTACGATCTTTGTAAGAATATTCTCTAGTACCTTGTTTGTTCTCTCAACTTGACCACTTTCCTGAGGATGATATGGAGATGTTACCTTATGCTTGATTCCATATTTCTTCATAAGTCCTGCTATCAGCTATGATGTAAATTGCGCCCCTCCATCTAAAACTATCTCTCTAGGAGCTTTGTACTGAACAAAAATTTCTTTAATAAAAATTCTGAGACAACCTGTTCTATTGATTTCACAACAGGCTTGGCCTCTACCCACTTTGTCACATAATCCGTGCAAACCAGAATGTGAACTTTCTAATGTGAAGGCGGATTGAACGGCCCAACGAAATCGATATCCCATTTTTCAAAGGGCTCAAGAGCTAGTTGAGGTCGTAACAATGTCTCATCTACCTGATTAGGCTGACCCATCCATTGGAAGCTATCGTACCCTTGAACATACTTCCTTGCATCATGAAAAATAGAATTCCAATAGTACCCCAATTGTAACACCTTATGACATGACTGCTTATGAGAAAAATGTCCCCCACAGGGGCCACCATGAGCAGCTTTCAGGACATCATATGTCATCCTCACCTATGCAGCACTAAATTTGTTGGTCAGGTTCTGTATAAAAGAGATATCCTTCTATCCATGAATAGCGGACACTATGATGGATAATCTTTCGTTGTTCTCCATATGGTAGGTGTTGAGGCACTTTTCCTGTAGCAAGATAGTTAGAAATATCTGCATACCACAGAGTGTGAGTAGAAATTGCAAAGAGATGTTTGTCTGGAAAAATATCCTCTACAGGTGTACCTTCATCACTAGTATCCACCCTAGATAGGAAATATGCAACTAGATTATCTTTCCCTGGCTTATCTACAATGGTAATATCAAATTCTTGAATTAACAAAAATCGTCTTGCAATAAGACCAGGGGTTATTGGTTTATTCATCAGATACTTGATAGTTGTGTGATTAGTGCGCATGAAAGTAGGATACCCTGTAATGTAATGCTGAAAATTATTAATAGCATAAATAACAGCCAAGAACTCCTTTTCAGTTACCATATAGTTAAATTCAGTAGGAGTCAAGTTCTTACTGGCATAATAGATTGCATATAGTTATGTGTCCTCCTGTTGCCATAGGATTGCCCCTACTGTTGTTTAGGAAGCATCTGTAGAGATGTGAAACATGAGCTTCCAGTTAGGACCACGTAATATCGGATCTTTACAAACTAGTTCTTTGGTTTCCTTAAAGGCTGCTTCACATTCATCTCTCCACACAAGATTTGCATCTTTAGGTAACAATTGAAAAAGTAGGAATTTTGTCTTAGAATTTTTTTCTATAAAATAACTGTAATAGCCAGCATAACTGATAAATCTACGTACATTTGTCGGTGTCTTAGGTGTAGGAAAATTCAATATTACCGCTACCTTAGCAGGATCAACTTGAATTCCTGCAGCTGAAAGCAGGTGCCCCAACACTATTTCTTCCTTCATCATCATATGGCATTTTATTGTACAAAGAGAAACATATGTTTTCTTACATATTTTAAGTACTTTCTCTAAGTTCTATAGACCTTCTTCAAAATAATCCCCATATGGGGTGAAGTCATCCATGTAGATTTCAACACTATCATTGATTAGATCAGAAACAATTCCTAATATTTCCCTTTGAAAGGTAGCGGGTGCGTTACAGAGACCAAATGGGAGAACTTAGTAGGAAAAGGTCCCCTAAGGGCATGTGAAGGTAGTTTTATCCTAATCCTCAAGAGCTATTTGTATCTAATTACATTTACTGAATCCATCCATAAAGGAGAAAAACTTATTTTCAACTAATGTATCAAGGACCTAGTCAATAAAGGGTAAGGGAAAATGGTATTTTAAAGTCGCTTTATTTAATTCCTTGTAATCTACACAAATCCACCACTTTTCTTTCTTCTTAGGAGCAATGACTAACAGGGACAACCATTGATTGTCCGATATCAGATAAATAAAACCTACATCTAATAGCTTCTTGAATTCATCTTTGACAATGTTTTTTAAGGCATGATTCATTCTTCTAAGAGGTCGACATTCTTCTTTAATGTATATGTGATGAGTAAATAAATCAACAGGGATGCCTTTCATATATGTATACTCCCAAATAAAGGATTCCTGATGTTCCTGAAGGACCTTCAGTAATTGTTCGGTTTGGGAGGGTGAAAGGTCAAGATTAATATTCAATGTTTTCCCTTATTCAAATTCTACAGAAATATTGTCACGGGGTACAATTACAAGAATATTTCCAACTTCTATTTCTGGTTCGATATCTTCCTGAACATTGCAACTCATGAAAAAATTCTAATAGCTGGCAGGTTGAATCAGAAACAGAGTGGGGACTGCTGAGAAAGGTGCTAATGTCATCATCCCCTGTTTCATCCTTAAAACAAAGAGCCTTACTAATGGTAAGGATGGGTCTAACTTCTTCATTCTTAGGTTCAGGTTCTTTCACAGCTAGATATTTTTGTGTCAAGCTAAATTCTGGTCTATCTGATGAACTTAGTTCTGTAGCGGGGTAGAGGATAAGATTCTTTTAATGGCAGAAGTGTCCTCAGACACGTAATTTTGTTAATCAGAAAAAAATAATTACATAATTTGATTTTGGAAGAGTTTACACCCGAACAACCAAACACTCTTGGACTGAGCTATTTATAAGCTCCATGTCCTAACTACGTCTAATTATGGATCACTTATTAAATAAAAAGTGTCCATTTACAATAAATATTATTCAAACCAACTAGCTAACAAATCTCCTAAAATAGAGCCTAAGATACGACACATTTGGAGAGTCATATCTAGTTACAACAAAATACTAATTCTAAATAATTAAACATTCTAGAATAATAATTATTAATTTAATATCTTAAATTAATAATTATTTTATTCTAATTTATAACCTATGATAAGATTGTATTTTTGGATCATCTAACATCTTTGTAACTTCCCCATTGGATATTACCATATTTCTAGACCAACACCCAATGTAAGCATCTGTGGTAGCAACCAAATGATCTTCCTAAAATCAAAGGATGTCCACTAGCTGGGGATTGGGTATGTTAAACCAAGAGGTTGACAGGGTATTTCCATGAGTCTACTGAAATAGTTATATCTTCCAACTTCCCTATCGGTCTTATAGTAGACTGATCTGCCAAATCTAGGATGGTGGGAGTTGGTTTAAGGTTTCAAAGACCTTTGGTAATCACAATTACAGAGGTTATGACGTTAATTTCTGCCCCCAAATCTACCAGTACATTTGGGATATCAACCCCATTAATATTTATTATCCGAATCAGGTTCCCTGGATCCCCGTATTTAATAGGTATAAGCTTCCCCAAAATTATGTCTGATAATTTTCCCATAACGTGAATGGTGAGTGGATCCTTCGGTTTTCTGTCAAGTTTCTTAGAGAAATATTCTTTAATTCTTTTGGCATAAATCAATACATCCTTCATAGCCCAAAGTAACAGGATTTTAACAAATAAATTCTGTAGTTACCCTAAAAAGTCAAATTCAGGACAAGGAATTGAATGATAATCTCTCAGGAAAAGGTGGATCGGTCTCACATCCTCTAGTAACAACTTTCTACGAAGGAGTTTGTTGTTTCATAGGAATTTGTATTGACTCATCCCTAGTTGTTTTAGTAGAATATCTAGGTTGTGGTTCTGCGACTTCATCATCAGTATGTTCAACAATTACTGGTGAAGTCTGAGTATTCACCACCTGACCAGATCGGAGATTCAATTCCTTACATTCTGCGATGGAAATACTATATGCAGGGAGGTTGAGTGTCTCAACCCATTGAGCCCCTCTATTGTAAGGATTTGGATTGGAATGAACAGGAAGTTGTGGACAAAGAGGAGGATTAATAGTGGACACATTAGAAGGTAGTTGTAGTTGTTGTTTTGGCATAGGTTGGGAGACTTTTCCTAAAGGAGGAGGAGGTTCACGCCAATTTTGGTATCATGAAGGGTTTGGACTAGATAGAGGGTACCATAGTTTCCAGGGGATTGGATAATGATAATATTACGGCCATGAAGGTGAAAAAGGTATGGGTTGAGGCCCAAAATTCAAATTATTAAAATACTAAGAAGGGCCTTGAGGCATACATTGATTCATGTTCTGTGGTCGTGGTTTCCATGGTTTCCTTGATCCCATGAAATACAGTCGATCTACTTCTTCATTTGTTCCCTGAAAATTTTCTTTCAGCCTAGGAAGACATGGACAGATGCTAGTGGAATGACACTATTCACATATCGCACAAGTCGTGTTGGAATTCAATGGGCGCTCCTTCAACAGGTGCTTCTTTACATTGAGGTAAGAAAATGGACATAACTTCTCTTCTTCCATATGATTCTGTTTCACCTACAAAACATCCAATTGTGATGACAGTGTGCTCGGGATATTGGTTCTCAAGTTGTCCAACAAGTTCCCAATTTATGCTTTTGTACCTCCACCACTAGATGTCTTGAGAGTTTGAATCCCCTGCTTATGCCTCGCAGCACCTCATGAACACTTGATGCAAAATTCACGGATGGTGTCAAATTTTTTCCTACTACATTCAATAGTTCCAAAGATTCCTCCCTCAGTGCCCGGAGAAAGATTATTTTCAATATTTCTTATCCAGATCACTATGGCCCTATCTCTGCAAACTATATTGAAAATGTTCCACAAAGTCCTCCATGTTCTCATCCTCTTTCTACATAATCTTAAAGATTCCTTCCTTTACATCTCGAGATTTGTAGTAGTCTTGATATTTCTCGAGGAAAATCGTCTTCATATCGTTCCATGTAGTAATAGATTTCCCCCCCTAAACCCATAAACCATGTCAAATTTGTTCCCTTCAAAGTAGCGAAGAATATCTTCAATTTCAGGGCATCAAAAATATAATCATACCGCCGGCATACAATGTCAAATTCAAAAAGGAATGTGTTCGGATCCTTAGAATAAAGACCATGGAAATTAGGTAATGTAGTCAAAGGAATAGGCTTCATAGGCGCATCACCTCTGATATCTCCAATTGGGAATTCGATCAAAGAAGTTGCAGGAGCCACGAATATCTTCCAATATTCACTTTGAATATCAACAGGTTCTGGCTCTGGTTGTTCTATAATAGGCGATTGAGGTTGTTTAACAACAATTCCTCGATCAAATGGTGTAGATAATTCCCTCAAATATTCTTCCTCTAAACTTGAAATATGCAGTTCCTCGTATCCTCTACTTGCTACTTCTTCTTCCCCAAATTGTGCTTCTGTTATTAGGGGAGGTTCTGGTTGTGAAATTGATTTCCCTCCAGATCTTGTATGAGATCTCACCCTAACAGTAACTCACAATGATGCTCCTGACTCATCTCTTGAAATGATCCCTTGGATGTAGGTATTTCTTCTTAGATCTCTTCGTCTTCTTTTCGGGGGTCTTCCTTTGCCCTTTTATTTGTATATCTATTCATGCAATCAAAAAATAAAAGGAAAACATTCAAGCAAATCAAAATCTCAAGCCCTGGAGGAGGGCGAGAAATTACCTCCCCAGGATGAGAGAGTGACCCCTAAAAAAAGAAAGAAAAAGAAGAAAATAAACCAATTACAAAATCTAAGCTCAAGACCTAAAATAAGGTGAAATAAAAACTTCCCTTCCCAAGACGAGAGAGTGCTTCCTATGAAAAACAAAAAAAGACAATCTAATGCTCAGGACCTTGAGCAAGGTGAGAAATCCCTTCCCCAAGACTAGAGAGTGGTCCTGGAAAATAAAAACGAAGGAACCAAACCGATCTAATGCTCAGGACCTGGAGTAGGGTGAAAATTTCCCTCCCTAGAACAAGATATCAGTCCTATGGTCAATACTAGTCGTACTTTCTCGCCTTCAATAGCCTCCCCGGCAATAGCGCCAAAATGTTGGTGTTCAGATATGAATCATGAAATTCACCCAATCCCACATTAATTGTCAACCTAGGGCTCTATGAGTTATTTCAATGCTATCATGCAAAGTATATGTAGGCCACAATTTCCTTACCAGCATTGAACATTCAATTATAAACTTAACAATGGATAATAGCAAGCAATAATTTTAACAACAATAAGAGTAACAACAAGTAATAAATGTAACAACAAGAAGAGTAATAGCAAGTTAAGACTCACAAAAACATACTGATAATCATTCATAGCAATAAATAACTCAACCAAAATAAATCTATGCACCCATCTATTCCAAAAACACCTGGTCAAAAGAGTGGGCTCAACTCCCTGATTAGGGCTATGGCAAGATCGAGAAGTCATGAAATGCTCAGAAGATCGTAATTTCATTAATAAAAAAAGGCATTACAAAGTATGCTATTACAACCTCAAAGTTAACATAATTCTCTTGTGATATTAACTATTGGCTTTCACAACCCCATAACTCTATTTATACAATTTGTTAACACTAACAACTCCTAGAATTACGACAACTATCTGCCAACAATTACATAGTGGTTTCCACATCAAAACATAATATAAATATAGTAGTGCGTTGATTAATAGGTTGATCCACCATTGTAGTTGATGCTCGAGGATAGCGCTACTAGCTCGATGGTCACCATTCGTTAAACCACGGTCCTAATCATTCTTCCTCCAAATATGCAAGAATAATCGAATTAGTAAGCCACTTAGGCAACAATCCCCTATGACTATGCTTCATTTACTAATGATTCATAACAACATGAAAAGAGGTATACCTGTGTGGTTTAACATGTAAATTGACCAATAATGGTGTGAAATGGATACAGGAAACATGGTAAAAAGGTGGGTAAAAGCATGCAAATTCAGCCACCAACACATGGTCTTCCAAAACTGCAACAAAGATGAGATTTTTCTTTGGGCCCAAAATGAACATGACATCCTTGAGCCTAAGAGGGGAGCTTGAATCCCTCTGAAAGGTGACTATACCAACCTCGATCATGTTGTACCTTCTGTCATCTCCCATATCAATGTGCATATGCAATTCTTTCTCCTCCAAGTCACTAAAAAAATCTCTACACCCTGTCATGTGGAATGATGCACCTAAGTCTAAGTACTCCTCTTGAGGTCTTTTTGCTTCCTTTTTTTGTATGGACACTTCGTGGCATAGTTCCTGAATTCATGACAATGGAATCATTTGATTTTGGACAAATCTTTCTTCTTGCCCCCTTGGGTGGATTCTGGTTTGGATTCAGATTTCTTCCCTTTTCCTTTATTTCCCTTTCCAACCAATGAAATTTTTTCTTCATCCTCACCCTTGGATGAAGTCTCATCTCTAGTATTCTACCTTATTTCCTCCTATACCAAATTGGACCATAGGTGTTCCAAATTTGGTAGTTTCTTCCTCCCGTTCACCAAATCTTGGTAGCTATGCCATCTCTTGGGAAGGCCTAGAAGGGCTAGGCTTACCAAGTTATCTTCTAGAACATTAACACCAACCCCACCAAGTTCATCATGATATTGTGTGAACCTGCTCAGATACTGCGGAATAGTGTCATGATTTTGCATCTTGATACTTCAAAGTTAATCCTTGAGTGCCAGCTTCCTGTGGTCACTACTATTCTTGAACAATTATGTCAATGTATTCCACATTGTGAATGAAGTTTCTTTTTCACGGAGATTTGAGATAATGTTATCCCATACTCCCTCTAAGATTATTCTCCTCGCCTCAAGGCTACATATTTCTTCCACTGAGCAAGGTTCTAGGCATTAGATTTTGGTGGTTTTGCAACCTCTGTCTTGGTGCATTATGGAAATCCATTGTCATATAATACCACCTCCATGCGATAAAATTAGAGTTGCCTTCCAAGGCATACTCTAGCCTCAGTCCATTGAAGGTCGTCTTCTCAGCTCTGAAGAGATCCTATTGCATTTAACTTCAAATTCGATCCTTATGAGAAACAACTTCGAAATTCCTACTCTAATGTGAACCTAGTTGTGATACCATGTAGAAATTATGGTGTAGATTTGCAATTGCTCATGAAATTTTACTCAAAATCACAAGACACAAACCTACTCTACTGCTCTGCAGAAGTTAATTCACAATTTAGAATAAAAATTTTAGACATGCCATAAGAAATAACACACATGCACACAATATTTTTCCCAGGGAAATAAATCCGCTAAAAACCCCAATGACTCCTTCCATTAATATGATGAAAAGAGATGTATTACAAATAATTTTCTCAGTTGTGCACAACCTGCAAGTGAATAACCTATCTCTCTACTCACTGAGAAGATCTGAGCCAGACTTAGTCAATTTCTACCTCTAATTGAGCCCCTATTTCCTTGTGCAATTCCATGAGAAAATATGCCCCTATTATTTAGGAATTTCTCCAAAATGGATTTCACAATTCCCAAGGTTGATCATTTGACTACATGCAACACTTGTACACTCAAAACTAGTCTATAACTGATGTTACACTGCCTTGGAATCTCCACCATAGCCAGAGAACTTGAATTCTCTGCATGCACTAGATATTTTGGGCGGATTGATTAGTTAACTGGATGATCACTGAGTTTGAATGAGGTCCCACTGGCACAACTGACCTTCCAGTAGTTCGTCTAATAGTTGGAACTAGTTAATTGAAAACAACTTGAGATAACTGACTTTGATTGCTACAAATTAGCAATCACACATGCTTAACTGAAGTATAAATCCTCAAACTTGAATTTACCAGGTAAAATAGGTGACACAAGCCATGTCACACAAGTTAACTGCATCCAAGTTGTCTACTAATGTGGAAATCCGATTTTTCTCAATTTAATCAAGGCAAAATCAAATTGAGAATTTCTTTCTGCATTTTTTAAACACATTATTTTTGGCATTATGAATAAAATATTTGTTTTATTTAGTTTCGATTTTTTCTATATCATCCATCAAATATACTCATATAATAATAATTTAATTTATTATCATTTCATTAACAATATTTTTTTTTCTCAATTTAATACACAGGTTGGGTGGGCATTTAGAAATTATAGTGGCATCGTTTGGAATCAGCCCCATGTCACGAGAGTATGAGGCTAGTTTAGTTGCCAATTCCTCTAGAATACTGACATTAATTCAATATTTTTGTTTTTCCCCTTAATCTTGTCCCTTTTATGTATTTTCCTCAACACTCTCACATCATTATTCAAAAATATTATTGTCAATGACAATGAGTAGAGTGTTTTCTTGAAATGTCTAACATGTCAACACACTTACACAACTGAGCTTGAAAAGTCTCTCTACAAAAATACACATGTTGGGGAAACTATATGTCATGCCTCAAATCAATTAAATTAATAAAATAAATAAATATATATGGAAAGTGAAATTAAGATAAGGATAATTATGACAAGGATAGTCTTGGGATTGAGTCATTTATGATGGAAAGACTATATAAAAAATGGGGAAATAAGATCATGACATCTTTTTGGGGTGAGAGGAAAGATTTTTCAATCTAGAAATAATAGAACTAAGACCCAGGGGTGGTCAGCTATGGAGTTTAGCTTATGGTTGGGAGGAAAGTAGTTTCCATAGTTGTTGAAGCAGTAGGAAGGAGCCAAATTCCAAGTCTTCGGATATAGGTACACATATTAGTATTGTTTTCTTTCTAGGTATTACTTATGGTATCAAATTAGGTTCAAATTTTAGGAACCTTTGGGGACTAAAATTTTTAGATGTATTATCAGTACAAGATCTAATGTTAACCTTATGGGATCTACTGTTATATTCTAGATCTGCTTGAAAATCATTGTTAAACTTTTTGATTTAATGTTGTCATTCACAATTTATTTTGAAAACTATTATTAATCTCTTAATGGGGCCTATTATCCAAGATCTAGATTAGATAGAGGAACCAAGTCTCTCTAGATAAAATATTGTTCACATACCATGGATCAATTATCATTTTTCAGTCATTCCTCTAGTTATTTTGTTCATGACAATTTCAAACATGATATGTAAGTATGATTCTTCTATGACTAGATCAAATTTGAAAAACCCATTTTTTGTATTCTTAACAGAATATCTCTGCATTATAAGTCTTGTGGCTAGATCTATCATTTTAAATTGCAATTAAGGGTGTAGGTTTCAATTAATAAAATTTCTAGTTTTGTGATCTCTTTGTATTATCTATGTTTTTCAATATTACATATCAAAGAACGGTTATTTAAGTGTACAACCTAAGATTTTCCAAGGAGAGGCATTCATAAAAGTGGAGAAGCCATGGATCAAAAGGAAACCATGAATTTAAGATGCTTCGATCATAGATTTAATGGTTTTTACTATGAAGGAACACATGACTTCTGCAGTGGCATTGTACTATGAGTGGGTGTCTATCTTATGGTTGGAGGATAGAATATCTCTTGTTTCTAAGGTTGGGATGTCGAATCGAAATATTGTTGCATTAACAATTCCTTCATAAAGAGAGTAATGGAAATTCCCTAGCAGACGTGCATGATAGTGGATCACATAAAGAAACATAGGTTTTGTTCAAAAACAAAATCCATGGAATACCAAATTTCTTTGTCACTTCAACTCACTAGGAAAGTGTAGTATTAGCTTTGACACATGATATGGCAAGCCCCACCCTATTGATTGTGAAGAAGTCATTCCAGGTCTCCCACCATGATATCCATTGAGTGCATAAAATCATTTAATTTAACCGACATATCGAAATCCAGAGGTAATCCATCATAGATTTAATAGACCAAATATCAAGATTGATATTGTGGGTTCCCTGCTCAATATGATTGTCTTGTGAGTGTTAGATTTAGTGATCTTTTGGTGCTGTAAGCATGGATTTTCATTAGGAATTCAGGAAGTATATCTATAGCTTTGATCCACGAGTTCTTCCTTTACAATATTGAAATTTCATATATTTTTAGCTTGCAGTTGACATTTTCAGCTTCACCAAATTCATAATTATCTCCCACATACTAAAAAGCGCAACCTTTCTCTCTAGTTTCCAGTGATAGTACACCCCACAAAGACAAAGTGTGTTATGTATGCCTTGGGTTTTGCTTCCAGTCAAGCAATAGCCACACAAAATCTTACCCATGTTTGCTATAACTTTATTATTATCAATAATCTATATAACTTGTTCTAGCCATTCCTAACAATTCCTACCAAAACAATAGAATTTTTTTTTTCTCCCATTACTCAAATGATCACATCCTAGTGTACTGAACAACAAATTCTACTACTTTGAATGTTGAGGTCAAACAAGAAAGCAACACTTACTATTTTGGTATGGTTCTTGTATTTCCATTCCGCCTACATGCATATACACATATATAACACTAAACTCCAGGGCTGATTAGAATTCAATACAATGTGGAAATAATGTAGCTGTTTCCTGGTTAAATATAGCTGTTCCTGGTCAAATATAGCCGTTAGATAACTTGCTCCCTCTATTTATACTGCATCCATGATCTGGTTCTTCAACTTTTCCTGACGATGAACCACACTGGTTGGTTCGAAACGCGTCGACAAATAAATTATGATGTGATTTCCGCCAAAAACTCTTCTAAAAAATAATATAATAAATTCAATACAATATAAAAATAATATAATTGCAGCACATTGCCATGCATATCTTATAAAACTTTGAAATGTGGACTCAAGTAAGGTTTATGTTATTAGTTATCCACTTTATAGCCGTTGGATTTTGATAATGAAATAACTTCTACCTTAAAATACAACCCCTTTATTCATGTCAAGTTTGTTTCATGGAATCTATTATAGAAATTAATTATAGAATCTATTATGTCGAGTATACACATTGATGTTGTATACGGTCAGTAATGATATATGGGAACTTAATTCATGCTGGTTATTAATTACTCATTGAGCAGGTTTATCCTGAACGTGATTAATATTAAGATTAGCCGCCTGGTATTCATCTGATACAACATTAAAATGACGAGGTTTACTACATCTACAATGTAATTCCTTAAATGTACAATCACATATTAATAAATAATTTATATTCGTGTATAGATAAATTTTCATTAGTTGAATGCATATGGTAAACAAAATTCTCATCATTCATTACCAAGAACATGAAAGTAACATAATCTAAAAATTCATTACATTATATTTTATTAAGAATTATTACCCACTAATATTTGTTCAAATCATTCCATAAAAGTAGGTAAAATTAATATATAGATAGTTCTTATCTTTAGACATGGAGTTACTTCAAGGAACTTTATAAAATTTTGTAAAATATTCATTTTTATCAAGAAATAATAATTTTGGATAACTACATATCTTGTGTGCATACATGCGTAATAGAAATATGAATGAATTTTTATCTCAAAAAAAAAAACCAACATTTAAGGCATAATTATTACGTGTAGGGTAGTGTCCAATGTTAAACATTATAATGAAATGAAATAAAATGATATTTTAATATCCACAAGACTAAAATAGTCTATGGGACCATCAGCTCTTTGCTTTTCGCCTTTTGCAATTCAATCATTTTCTTATTGAAATTGATGATAAGTTGGCCCAACGTTCCAACAATCCCCTCACTAAAAAGACAATGTCAAGAAACTAATGCTAACATATTCCATAACTTTCTCTAATGTCTTTGAACGCATCACATTCCAAAATGAAATGTTTTTCCGATTCCACTGCCCCGGGCATGCAAAATGTACACACGCGTTCTTCCCAATCTTCTTCAAGAATGTTGCCTTCAAAGAAGAACCCATGTTGAATCTGCTTCCTTTTATTAGAGAAAATCGTTATTTTGTCTTGCTAGTATTGACTTGTATCCTCCCTTCTCTACAAAAATGCTCAAGGGCATATAGGTGTGTTTGCAATCTATGGGCTAATTTAGAAATCAATACAAGATCATCAACATATAAAAGAAGCTTTATCACAAACTCCCCCAACCGAACACCATCTCCACCTTACAGATTTAGCCACTCTTCTAGTTTATCAATATATAAACCAAAAAGAGTAGGGGATAAAGGGCGACCTTGCTTGACTCTAGTGTCACTTCTAAACGTTTCTGAAATACCTGTTGAGGTTCTAATTTTGACTTTCACCTCTTCATAAAGTCTATGGACAACAACTCTATAATGCAAAGGAATTTCAAGTTCTTCCATTCTACGCCACAACTTATCTCTAGGGAGTATATCAAAGGCTTTTTTGAAGTCAACAAAGCAGCAGAATACTTCTTCTTTGTCCTCCCAAACCTTTTCAATAATGTGTCTCATTGTAATACCATGATCCACTATAGAATGCTTCGGCCTAAAACCCGCCTGCCCTTTTTTCCCTCTTTTCTTTTACTTATGCCCACTTACTGATTCTATTTTCTACCATGATGCCGAAAATATTTGCAAACAAAGGATTGATCATAATGGTTCTATAATTGGAAGGATTATTAATGTATCCACTTATAAAAAGGGGTAATGCTAAGCCAATTTTCCAGTCTCTTGGGAATCCTTGTTGAATGATGTTGTTGAATATTTCCATGATGTGTGGTGCAAGAGTGTTCATTCCCCATTTAGATACTCTTCTTGTAGTTCAACCAAGTCCTTTGCATTTTATTATTTTAGCTTCTTAATTCCAATCTCCACCTATTGTAACTTGAAGAGCTTTGTAGTTGTGTTGATCCTAGGGGGAGGCTTCGCCTTTGATTCTTTCTCATAGAGTTGTCTTGCATATTCAAACCATTGATTGTCTGTAATATTGTTTTGATTTGCTTCTTCCTTGGTTGAAGTTCCTACCAGAAAAGATTTGGGTTATTCTTGCCTAGATATATTAACTCTTCTTGCCTTGTTTGCCTGAACTCATCTTTTTTCCTTTTTAGTATCTACTTATATATCTTATAGTGCATCCATAGTGATAGAAATTGTGCTTTTAAAAGAGATGAATTATATCAAATTTCAAAGGATGTGAACTATTTTATTATTAGACAGTAAGAACACAAAATATTACCCAAATAATAGTTCAATATACCTCAAATGTTAAACCATTTATATAAATGTCTTAGAGTAGTAAATTGTGTGTAATTTGAGATAACAAAGAGACTATAAAATCTGAGAGTGAATGCTTAAATCCTCAACCAATGTTGAAACTAGTTTGATGTTAACATAAATAATTAGATTGTTTCATCAGAGGTTGAATGGATTTGTTGCAAAAGGGTTTCAAGATCATGAAATAATCTAAATATTGTAATTAAAATGACTAACAAGTATGAATGCTTAATTTTGTGCAAACCTTAAATATGGTCAATAGTGTTATAACATAACATAAGAGTTGTCATCGTTATTCAAGTGTGTTTTAGGTGAAAAATTAAAAAGTAATTATGCCACATATTAGTTCACATTGCCCCAAAATGAACTCGGAATTGTAATAGAACATATTACCCCCACATTACACAAGTGGCAATTTGTGATTATCATCACATGAAAACTTTTGTAGGGGTAACCTAGAGGGATGTTGATGGACTATATTGCTTGGTGGAACTATATCTTGGTTGGGCATGATACTTATTATGTTGGGGCATGGAATGTCACATGTTGAATCCATGACTCATTTTGAATCATTGACTCATCTTACTCTAAGGATGTATCCTTTTGGTAGTAGGAAGAGTGGTCCTGATTTGGAGTAGTGTAATTGATGTTCAAGGGTTAAACCTTGAAAGAAATTTTCTGTTATTGAGAAGTAATCATGGCTAACAAACATTGAAGAAAATATCTAGTAACTCTTGAAGTTCAAAGCCCACCTCAAGTTGACCCAAGGGTTGGAACCAAAGTTGAGCAAGAAATACTACGTTTCCCTGGGAGAGGTGACTAACATATTTAAAGATTGGATTGCTAACCAAGGTCAAAGGACATGATCAGGTGCTCACAATTATGCTAAAAAATAAAAGTGTTAGAATCTTGATAAACTTAGCTTCAGATCGAAGAGCTCATTATTATAATTCTAATGGTGCGAATGACACTCAAATTCGAGATTGTATGTAAAAGTTAGAGAAAGTCAAAGTTCAAGTTTGACTTGGACACGTGGTAGGATTGGATGACATGGAAAAGGTCCCATCGAATGGGGAAGCACCAAGTGGAAGGTTGCCATTGGGTCCTGTATATCGCATATCGGGGAAACAAACAATGGCCGCAACTTAAGAGTCGGCCCCTAGCAGTGTTGATTTGCGATTTGCGATATCACAATCACACATCGCAGAATGTTAAGGAAATCAGCCCCAGGAGCAGTCAGGGTTGCGATGTGATATATCGCAATCGCAGAGTCGGGTTGCAATTTGCGATAATCGCAATTTCATATCGCACTAGTACCCCGCCGATATATATGTTACAGAGGGACTCTGCCGATGCGATTTACAAGTGCGATATCATTTTAGAGTTGTAGTTTATAACTCGTCGGGTCCACCGGATCACCAGATCACATATCACAATGTGTTAAGTCTTGAATATACGAATCACCCCCAGCAAAGCCGATTGCGATTTGCAACAGAGCTGTGGAACTGTCGCCTTTTCCACTGGACCGGCCACTTTGTATGGGACCACTCAATCTTAACCGTGAGATAGGCGGGGAAGTTGGCGGGACTGCCAATTTCGACAGAACTACCAGAATTAGCTCCAGATAATGAATTTAACTAGAAGTTAGCGAGATTTGGAGGAGAAAATTGTGGGAGAACGGGGAGAGGTCAGAAATTCTTCAGTTCTTATATAAATTAGGTGCAAAAAGAGTCAATTCTAGCAGTTTTGGCTATTCTGAATTCATTGAAATGGGTTTGAGAGGCATTTGAGCATTGTAAACACACTTTTATTGTAATTTGGAGCATAATAGAGAGGCCAAAGCATTGGAAGTTGGACCAAGGAGACGTAGCCTAGGAGGGGTGAACTCCTCATCATATCTCTATGTTATGTGTTGTATTTTGATGTTATTTGCTATTATTTTGTTGTTGTTCAGCATATGTTATATGTTAAATTGTTTATAACATTTACATAATAAACTCGCATGGGAATCAATTAATTAAGCAAAAATGGTGAATCCTTAAGCACTTGATAAGAAAATGATAATCATATTGGGTTTTATTCTGAATGGGGAATTAGCACAACATTACTAATCTGCTCCATTTTAGATCAAGTTGGTATCAGAGCCAGGTTTTTGCTTACTAGATTTGCTTGTGCAAAGAAGGAGTATTTTTTGCTAGTTTTATGTCATGCTAACAAGGCTAAAAATCACAAGAGGAGAAAGGAAGCTGGTTGAAAGCCCTATAGTTGACTCAAATGGAAAAAGGGAAAGGTTTCCAAAGTCTCCTACACCAGTACATCCTCAAGTTGTAGAAGTTGCATTTGAGTCTTCAGAGACCATGCCTCATGAAGGAGAACCTACCATGATCGATGATGAAAGAGAATTCAGAAAGGATTTTTTTGATATGACTGAGATGGTTAATGTCCTCTATGAAGAGAGGAATAACAGATTGCAAGGAGAAAGTTCAAAACCTCCCAATGGAGAAGGTTCTTCAGGAGAAGGTAATGGAAAAAGAGGTAATGGGAATGGAGACAAACCTCCACCCTCTCCACTATCTTCTTCATCTTCTTTTTCACAAGCATATTTAGACTCTTCCACTAATACAACCCTTACTCATAATAATCATCATTCTTCAAAAGGAACTAGTAAATCACCTTTTCTAAAACTTGATGTTAAATCTGAGTTGCCCATGTATAATGGTGAAGTGAATGCAGAGAAGCTTGATAATTGGATTCATCGGTTGGAGGTCTATTGCAGGATTTAGAACCTTCAAGAGGATGATATCAAAATTGAGTTGGCTTCATTGAGAATGGAGGGTGCAATTCTCATTTGGTGGGAAGCAAGGATTCAAGAGGAGATCAAAAAACATGGTAAGATCTCTATTACTTAGTCTCATTTCATTACTGCTATAAAAAGACAATTCTACCCTTTAGCTCATATGCAAAAAGCTATCATGAATTGGATAAATTTCAGACAGTTAAAAGGTAAAAATGTGTAAGAGTATACTCAGGAGTTTAGGAGAAGAGCTCTTATGCTAGAAGTAGACTTGCAGTCACAAGATACTTGTTGAAATACATAGGAGGTTTGCATAGCTATATTTGACACACCATTCTTATGTTTAATCCCACGAAGCTTGATGATGTTTGTGTTCAAGCTACACACCTCAAAGCAAGAGGGAAAAATGTACAAGAAGAAGGTAAGAAGAAGCCATCCTAGAGTGGTGAAAAGGAAAGAAATCGAAAGGAAAACAGAAGAAAAATGCTTTTGTTAATAAAGAAGGAGAGAAACCTGTGTGCAAGAATTGTTCCAAAGAGGGCCATGATGAAGCGCATTGCTGGAAGCTTCATCCTAAATTAAGACCAAATAAATTTAACAATAAGGAGAAACAAAAGACAAACGTTGTTGTACAATAAGACGTGGGTTCTGACTTAGGTGATGAAACAAAGATTGCATCCATAGTCACTAAAGGAAAAGTCGTGGAAAAAACAAGCAAAGAGGAAGCCATGGTAAGCACCAACGCAACAAATAAGTCCAAAAACACTTCAAATGAAGAAAATAGAATTGAGTTGTTCCATATTAGAGTTATTTCCAAACACATCAAGATTGATACGCTATTTGATCGTGGGTCCCAAGCAAATTTAATTTCTACAGACCTAATTAAGAAATTGATTCTAGAAACTGTGGCTCATCATAAATCGTATCCATTGGGTTGGATAACCAAGGATGAAAATATTTAGGTCACAAGGAAATGTGTTTTTAGGTTTGCTATTACTGCCAATTTCATTAATGAAGTCGAATTAGATGTAGTGTCATTGAATATTTATGGAATTGTGTTGGGAAGCTCGTATCTGTATGACTGGAAATCCATTTTCCATAGATTTGAGAAAAAATATCATTTGTTCAAAGATGGAGTGGAGTATATTATGAGATCCCATCGTAGAAAGCTTAATATGTCTTTAGCAAGCGCAGGGAAAATGAAGTGATTTGTCAACTCTAGCAAGAATCTCGTGCTCCTTATGATCAAGCAGAAGAATGACATGGAATATGAATCCTTTGCAGGTTGTGATGTGAAGCTGAAAGCTGAATTGGTTGATGTGGTCAATCAATATGGAGATGTGTTTCAAGAACCAAATGTATTTCCACCAAAAAGGGGAATTCACCACGAAATTCAGCTACAACAAGATTGTCCACTCCCAAATATTGGTATGTATCGAATGTCAATTCAGGAAAGTTTAGAAATTAAGAAACAAGTCGAGGAATTGCTAGATAAATGTGTAATTCATCCCTCTACTTCGCCATGTGGTTCACCAATTATTTTGGTACCCAAGAAAGATGAAACCTGGCACATATGTGTAGATTATCGAGCTTTGAATAAAATTACCATAAAGAATCAATACCCACTGCCCATAATAGATGATTTGATAGATCAGTTGAAGAATGAAAAATATTTCACTAAATTAGACTTGAGAAGTGGATATCATCAAGTTAGAATAGATGAGGAGGATATTTGAAAGACTTCTTTTAAAACCAAACATGAATTGTTTGAGTCACTGGTTATACCTTTCAGTCTTTGCAACGCTCTAGCTACATTCATGAGAGCTATGAATGGTGTTTTAAGATCCTTTCTTGATGAGTTTGTAATTGTTTATTTAGATGATATTTGGATATTCAACAAAATCACGAGAATAACATGTCAAGCATGTGAGGAAAGTGTTGGATGTCTTGAAAAAATAACAGTGATTTCTGAGGATGTCTAAATGTGAATTCGAGAAAAATTTCTGTGTATTTGAGCCACATACTTGAAGGAGGTGAACTAAAGATTGACCCCTCTAAAGTTTCAGTCATTTTGAATTGGCCAATACCCAAATCAATCACAGAAGTAAGGAGTTTTTTGGGAGGAGCGCAATACTGGAGGAAGTTCATTGCCAATTTATCTTCCATAGCAACTCCACTACATGCTTTGACCAACGTGAAGTTTGTCTTCCAGTGGGGAGGAAAACAACAAAAAGAATTTGACGCTTTAAAGCAAAATATCAGTTCAGCCCTAGTTTTAGCATTGTTGGATTTGAAACATCCATTTGAAATACAAACAGATGCAAGTGACTATGCCATGGGTGCAGTTCTTTTACAACATGGTTAGCCCATTTCATTTCATTTTGATATTTTTAATGGTGCTATTATTAACTATCCTACATATGATAAAGAGCTTTACACATTGGTGCAAAGTGTGAATAAATGGAAATAGTACTTAATGGGAAAAGAAACCATTGTTCACACCAATCATCAACCTTTGCAATATCTGTAATCTCAAACAAAATTGCAGCAATCAAGGCACTTCCGTTGGATGGGATTCTTATATAAATTCCACTTGGTAATGAGGTACAAGAAAGGTATTTATAACAAAGTTTCTGATATGATTTCTAGATCGCTTGTTAATGTAGCCATTTTACTCAGGAATCATTCTTTTTTGTCGAAAAGTTATGTTGAACAATATGCACATGATGTTGACTTTCAAGAGGTATATTCAAACTTGAGTCAAGGCCACCAAGTTGAGGAATTATACGACCATGTACATGATAATATATTGTATAATTTGGGAGAACTTTGTGTTCCACAGGGAGAGAGAGTAAATGTCACAAGGGAAGCTCACACTTCTCTTATTGCTGGACATTTCGGTGTAAGTAAAACAGTGGAAAATCTTCAGAGGTATGTTTACTGGCCTCGTATGCTTGAAAGTGTGTCACGTTTTATTAGAGGTTGTCCATTGTGTGCAGTCAGTAAGCCTAGTTTTCCTTAAACTAGGATTGTACACACCACTTCCAATGCCTTCACTTCCATGGGAGAGTGTTTCTATGGATTTTGTAGGAGGTCTTCCTTTATCAAGAAAAGTTTATGATTATTTGTACGTAGTTGTGGATAGGTTCATCAATATGTGCATATTAATACCTTGTAAAAAACAAATTACAACTGAACAAATAGCTCAAATTTTCTTTCAAAATGTATGGGTTCATTTTGGATTACCTACTTCTATTGTAAGTGATCATGATTCTTGATTTGTTGGGAATTTTTGGTCAAATTTATGGAACTTGATGGATGCTAAGTTGAAGAAAAGTACAACCTTCCATCCACAAACAAATGGTAAAACTAAAGTGGTTAACATGATAGTTATTCATTTTCTAAGAGGATATTGTAGAACACATCCTAAGTTGTGGGATGAACAGTTGCATTATATTCAACATGCTTACAACCGAGAAAAACACTCTTCTACTCTAACTTCACCTTTTGAGGCATGTATTGGTTATTTTCCTAAATTTCCTTTTGATTTCATCTTTGAGAAAGATGTAGTTGTCGATGGACATAATGACATAGAAAAAGAAAAGAAATTCATTGATAAAATTCAGTTGATTCACCAAACAGTTCAAGAAAAACTAGAAAAGAGTCAAGGAAAGTATAAGGCAAGGCATGATAAGAATCGTGTGGATCATCAGTTTCAAGTAGGTGATGAAATTTGGCTTTACATTAGCAAGGAAAGGCTTCAAGGTGAAGGTAAAAAGATGAAACCAGTCCGTTATGGTCCATTTAAAATTATGGAAAACACTGGTAGTAATGCTTTCAAGCTTGATATTCCTTCATATATGCAAATTTATTCTGTTTTTAATGTTGAAAAATTGAGATTGTGTGAGCCTCCTTTGATTGAAGATCAAGGATAGAGTGTATAGATTCCATCAATTGAATATTTTTCTCCAAAATTTCTTGATGAGCTTCAGTACGACACCATACTTGACAGAAGCACAAAGACAACAAAAAGGGGAAGTATTGATTATCTTCGAGTGGGTCTCAAAGGTACAAATCCATCAAAGGTCAGATGTATTGAAGAGGGGAAGGTGAGGGAACTGTACCCTCACCTACTGAACAATTGAAAGAGATCCTTTTGGGGTCCAAAAGGCTTCCATTGGGGAGGAGTGATCAAGTGCACAAAATTATGCTCAAAAATAAAAGTGTTAGAATCTTGATAAACTTAGCTTCAGATCAAAGAACTCGTTATTACGATTCCAAAGGTGCAAATGACACTCAAATCCGAGCTCGTATGCAAAAGTTAGAGAAAGTCATAGTTTAGGTTTGAATTGGACATGTGGCAGGATTGGATGACATGGAAAAGGCCCCAACGAATGGGGAAGCACCAAGTGGCAAGTTGCCATTGGGTCCCGCATAGCACATATCGAGGATAAAAACTAGTGGTCGTCGCTTAAGAATCAGCCCCAACAATGTTGATTTGCGATTTGCAGTATCGTAATCACACATTGCAGAATGTTAAGGAAATTGGCCCTCAAAGTAGTTAGGGTTGCGATGTGATATATCACAATCACAGAGTTGGATTGCGATTTGCGATATTTGCAATCACATATCACACTAGTACCCCTCCTATATATGTGTTAATGGGGGACTCCGCTGATGCACTTTTCAGGCGCTATATCCTTTCAGAGTTGTAGTTTATAACTCGTTGGGTCCATCAGATCGCCAGATCGCATATCACAATGCCTTAAGTCTCGAATATAAGAATCACCTTCGGCAAAGATGATTACGATTCATGACAGATTTGCGGAACCGTCTCCTTTTGCATCGGATTGACCACTTTATATGTGACCACTCGACCTTAACCGCGAGATATGCAGGGAAGTTGGCGGGACTGGCAATTTCGGCGAAACTGCCAGATTTAGCTTCAGATAATGAATTTAACTGCAATTTAGCCATATTTAGAGGAGAAAATTGTGGGAGAACTAGGAGAGGTCATAACTTCTTCAGTTCTTATCCAAATTAGGTGTAAAAAGACTCAATTCTAGCATTTTGGCTATTCTGAACTCATTGAGACAAGTTTCAAAGGCATTTGAGCATTGTAAACACACTTTTGTTGTAATTTGGAGAATAATAAAGAGGCCCAAGCATTGGAAGCCAGACTAAGGAGATGTAGCCAAGGAAGGGTGAACTTCTCATCAAATCTCTATGTTGTGTGTTGTATTTTGATGTTCTTTGTTGTTAATTTTCTACTATTCAACATATGTTTTATGTTAAATTGTTTATAATATTTTCACAAGAAAATCTCATGGGAATCAGTTAATTAAGAAAAAATGGTGAATCCTTAAGCACTTGATAAGGAAATGATAAGAATATTGGGTTTTATTCTGAATGGGGAATTAACACAACATCACTAATATGCTCCATTTCAGATTAGGCCAAGACAAAATCAGGAAAGAGATTCAGAACATAAACAAAGGATAAATCAATACCTTTTAACCAATGTTGAGAGAAGTGTAGAAACAATTGATATTATGAAGGAAGTTCAAAAAATCCAAACTACTTGAATTCATATATCAAGATGAGGGTTCACTAGCAAAAGCTTGGATTATAGGGGCTAATTAGGCTTCCATCCTTTAAGGCATAATCCACAATGTAAAAGGAATAGATATCACTAAGCCTTCTCAAAGGAGAAGCTCTTTTATGGTGGGTAAATGAATAGACTAAATTACATGACACTCCTTTGCAAGTTACATGGGAAATGTTTGAGGAATATTTCATAACAAGGTTGTCATCAGACGAATTCAACACAAACAGGTGGGAGCCTTTCATGTAGTGAGACAAAATGGAAGATTATATGCATTAGTCCATCATTAAACTATATAGCCAATGATAAATAACAAGTTGAAAGATTTATTCATGGGCTTGATCCTTTAGTTGAAGATGAAGTTTCCATGGGAAAACCCACCACCATGGAAGAAAAAACATTTTTAGGATATAAAAGTCCAAAAGATAATAGATATGAAGAATGAAGCAAAGAAATTTGAGGAAATGATAAAAAAAATCTCCAGAGAAAAGTCCATAAGAATTGGAAGATGCTAATATGGGTCTTATGGAAGATATAAAAATCTATCTAAGATGACTAGTGGAACTCATGGACACCTCCAAGGAGATTGCAGTGATAGAAGCCTCAAACCTATTTTAGAGGAAAAAGAGGAAGAGGAAGAGAATTGGATGGTCAACATAAAGATCATACAAAGAATCAAGGCAAGTACTGGGAATGTGGTGGCCCACATTATACACACGATTGTCTAAGGCTTCAGGTTGTATTCAAGAAACTGGGACGTGAAACATTTATTTGAGTGTAAAGTGATCTAGGTGTCACTAATTATAAATTGATCTCATTCTACTTTATTATATATGCATTGATAGCTCATGACAAAAGTAATTTTAACTTGTTAGAAATGACATTAGTGGTTAAGCAAGTAGTAGGCCCTATAGTTAAAGCTTGTGTTGTTAACATTGGGGGTTGCATAAAAAAAAACAAACCTATATAGCACAACTCTAGGGACTTATGAATTAATTGTAGGAATGGATTGTCTTGAACCCCATCAAGTCTTAGTAGACAACTATAATAAAGTAGTTATTTCCAAAATGATTAAGTGGATATTATAACAATTAAAGGGACTAAGTGATATGTTACCTTATGCCTCAATTTAGCGAAGAAGTTAAGTAAATGAATGAGAAAATTGTTTAAATTTATGCAGTTGAGATGACGAACAAAGATGGAAATCCTTCTTATATGCTTCACCCGATGCTTTTTGAATGTGCAGATGTATTTCCTCTAGAGTTTCCTAGTCTACTCTTGTAAGAGAATTTGATTTCTCAATTTTCTTAAAACTTGGATGTTGGCCGGATAAATCGATCTTGCAGACAAGACCAATCTCCCTAGTATCAGAAGATAGTCTAGCAACAAACAGACAAACAAATCTATCTTTCTCTAGACATATATGATTTATAAATAAATACTATAAAGGTGTTAAGACCCTACCTAGATCCAATGCTTGTTCGTAGTAGTCATCCTTCAATCGTTCGAAAGAGTTACCTTTGAGAATCTGCAATCACAAACAAGCAAACATTAAATAGCACCTACATAGAAAATATCATAAATCATGTCTGTTATGGTGATCAGGGAATCCATAAAATAAACCATGAATCAACAGCTTATTGAGAAAAACAAACTTATTTGTATTAACTTTGA
>APFE031329154.1:0-14847 GCA_000404065.3 Pinus taeda
CTTTTCTCAATGCTATGGTTCCAGTTGAGCTTGTGATGAATCTCAATTCCTAAGTACTTGTAAGAATACACTTCCTCCAAGTTATTATTGTCATACATAAAATTAGCGTAAGTGTCCTTCTTGGATTTGATAATCATAACTTTTGCTTTGTCGGTGTTAACAGTCATACCCATGGTAGAGCAGAAATCCTTAAGAAGCCTGAGTTGCTTATCAAGATCCAGTGGGCACCTTGCGAAAAGAACAATATCGTTAGCATAGAGAAGAAGGATGAGGACTATCCCAGCTAAGATCGTGCCATCACATCTTGCTTCCTCTAAATAGCCTTCGAGCTTATCGATGTAAATGCCAAATAGGGTAGGGGAGAGGGGAAAACCTTGTTTAACTCCGATGTTACACTTAATATCTTTCGACCACCCCTCATTGCTCTTTAGCTTGGCAATTACATTCTCGTATAACCTTATAGCGGCAGCTCTCAGCTTGAGAGTTTCCTTTAGCACTTCTAATCTATTCCAAAGGTTGTATCTAGGAACTGTATCGAAAGCCTTTCTAAAGTCCACAAAGCAACAAAATAAATTGGATTTATCATTACGACATTCCTCTGCAATGATCCTAAGCGTAACAAGGTGGTCTGTTGTTGAGTGATGCCTTTTGAAACCTGCTTGGCCTTTAGCCCGCTTACCTTCACTTTCAAGCCATATGCTTAAGTTATTTTCCAAAATACTACCATATAACTTGCTAAGAGAGGGCTGATCATAGTTGTCTGATAATTAGAGGGGTTATTTGTATCCCCACTTTTAAAAATAGGGATAATGAGGCTCTTAGTCCAAGGTTTAGGGAACCCTTGCTTGACTGCTTGATTGAAAATCTTGTGGATGTGGGGGATGAGGACAGGACCTCCAATTTTTAAGATTTCCACCTGGAACCTTCAATATCCTTAGCTTTCCCATTAGTGAGACGATTAAGCCCAAACATAATGTCTTCTAAAGAGAAAACTTCTTTCGTTGTGAGCAGGGTTTCCAAATTATCCATGACATTTGGAGATTCATAAAGCTTTTTAAGCTAGGAATTCCAATCGCGAAGATCAATTTTATTATTATCTTTAGTCTTCCTAGTCAGAATTTGCCTCCAAAATTTCTGAGGAGCTACCTTAGAGAGGTGTAAGAGATTCCCTTGCCTTTGACGAATGTACTGCCTCTTTTTCCTTTTAGTTAGGGCTTTGTATATTTTTATCTTTTCCATTTTAAGAGATTCATCAATAGCTTCCTTAATTGCTCTCGTCACACTTTTACAATCTTTGTCATACCATGGATTGGTTTTGCTATTTCTTTTATTATTTGAAACTTCAATTGAGAACTTATTAATAGAATATGAGAGGGTTGTAGTAAAATTATGATAGAGGCCTTCTATGTTGTCTATACTAGATAAAGGAAGCAAATTAGTTTTTAATTCATTTAGAAAGAGATCATTTTTATTACTATCAAATATTAAGTTCTTTTGGCTATAAGTATTATTTCAGTGGGAACTCTATGCATGACAAAATTGAGAGTTATAAGTAAAAGCCTATGATCAGAGTAAGGTTCGTGGTCGTTTAAGATGTCAAAATTTATTATTTCGTTGTATAATGGGAGATCGGAAATAACGTAGTCTACCATGCTGCTACCAAGTCCATGGATGCAGGTCATCTTGCTGGAATTGGGCCACTTTTTTAGACCGTTGCAAGTTATGAGATCCTGAGCACTACAGAGCTTGACTAGCTTTGACCCAAACAAATTTTCCCCAAGGTCTTCAGAGCTCCTTTTGTACCTACTAGCCAGATTAGGGTTTTCGTCTAACCAAAGAGGATTAGGGTTGGAATGATTGCTTAGAATAAGAGCTTGGTTGTTTGAAGGGCGAGCATTAAAGTCACCTATTAAAAGGATACTACTGTCATTCCTTAGGCTAGAAATATCATTCTCTAAACCATTGTAAGGGTTAGTTTTAACTAGATTCTTCTTCTTATAGAAGGTAGAATTGATGGGGGGGAAATAACATATTGCTATGTAGGACTTTTTATTATTAGGGTCACTGATCTTTATCCAACTATATAATTATTGTTAATTTATTAATTTATTATTGAATTATAATTTATTAGGGTCATATTTGTTTTTATTTTATATTTATTATTTTAATTATATTTTATTTTAATTTGTTTTGCTATATATTTTGTTATTTTAATTATGATTCATTTTAATTGTATATTTTGATTATTTCATAGTTTTGAAGTTTATATGATACAAATTTCTTATTATATGGTTAGTTTGAGGTTTGATTGAAGTCTTTTATTGTTGATTTTGAATTATTGTTAATTTTACTTCTTGTTAGATTATAATTAATGGATTAAACACTTTTTTTTTGGGGATAATTTGGAGGAGGATAGTGGTTAGGGAGGGGTAAGATTGGATGAAAGGATTGGAATCTAGTTTTCACTTATGGTCCATCCGTCGTCTCTGTTGAGGTTGTTAGGATGCTTGCTAATTTCTATGGCTTCTCTAAATTTCCTTATAAAGTAGTGATCACTTCTAGCTAATATGCGGGTATCTTCTATACAAATTTGGTGTTTAGTTTTATTGGAATGTTATGCTAAAGCTGATGATTTGGATCGATGATGTTTAATGTCAGCTGCGTGTTCCTGGATTCGTGTGTTAAAGGATCTCCCAGTGTCATCTACATAGGGCTTGCCACACGAGCAAGGGATTAAGTAGACACCCTTATGACATTTTGGATCAATTTTGCCTTTAATCGGTTTAAGGCATCTATGGATGGTGTTTAAAGGTTTTATGGTGGTTAGAATTCTATTCTTTTTTAGGATGCTGGAGGTTTTTATCCATAGTCCCTAGTATGTAAGGTAGATTAACTTTTCCTATAATATTATCAAAATCTTTATTCTTATTAGGTCGAGTGTTTGCTTTATTTATGGCTTTGATAGCTTGATGTTTGTTGTATCCGTTTTTTAGGAAAACTTTAATAAGGTGTTCTTTTTCTTTTTTAGGATAAAATCTCCCGCATCCTAAAAAAGAATAGAATTCTAACCACCTTCAAACCTTTAAACACCATCTGTAGCTGCCTTAAACCGATTAAAGACAAAATTGATCCAAAATGTCATAAGGGTGTCTACTTAATCCCTTGCTTGTGTGGCAAGCCCTATGTAGGTGAGACTGGGAGATCCTTTAATACAAGAATACAGGGACACGTAGCTGACATTAAACATAATCGATCCAAATCATCAGCTTTAGCAGAACATTCCAATAAAACTAAACACAAAATTTGTATAAAAGATACCCGCATCTTAGCTAGAAGTAATCACTACTTTATAAGGAAATTTAGAGAAGCCATAGAAATTAGCAAGCACCCTAATAACCTCAACAGAGACGACGGATGGACCATAAGTGAAAACTGGATTCCAATCCTTTCATCCAATCTTACCCCTCCCTAACCACTATCCTCCTCTAAATTATCCAAAAATAAAAATAAAAAGGTGTTTAATCCATTAATTATAATCTAACAAGAAGTAAAATTAACAATAATTCAAAATCAACAATAAAAAACTTTAAACAAACCTCAAACTAACCATATAATAAGAAATTTGTATCATATAAACTTCAAAACTATGAAATAATCAAAATATACAATTAAAATGAATCAGAATTAAAATAACAATATATATAGCAAAACAAATTAAAATAAAATAATAAAATATAAAATAAAACAAATATGACCCTAATAAATTATAATTCAATAATAAATTAATAAATTAATAATAATATTATAATTATTAATAAATTTAATAATAAATAATAATTAACAATAATTATACTTATATACAATTATTATTTTAATTACAATTCAATAAAAAATTAGTAAAATTGAAAATATTCAACAAATACTAATGATTTAATCCATTATAATTAAAATAAATTATAACCATAACAAAATATAATTTAACAAGATTTTAGAATTTAATATTAACAATAATTTAACATTAACCATAAAAAACTTTAAACAAACATCAAATTAACTATTTATGAATTATATAAATTTCAAAACCATTTAATAACTGAAACATAATTAAAGCAACAAAATATAAAGTAAAACAATTAAAATAAAAATATAATTAAAATTATAGAATATAAATTCAATAATAAATTAATAATCCCTGATATCTATTGGCAATGCATCTCTTACATCTATTTATTAAACTGAATAATAAGACAAGTTTTCCACTAATATTTCACATCCTGAAGATGAACCACCGTTGATGGTTCGAAACATCAATCAACAAGTAACCTAATGCAATGAATCCGGAAGATGATCTACACAATATTTGGTTTAGTCAATCTACCGTCGGGTGGAACGTGGTAATCCCATATTGGGTTGGCTTTTTCATTCATTATTAGAAATATGTTTCCTTGGTATTTTACGAGAAAATGTACTGGTTCATATGAGGCATTTATGGTTGATGTATCCTTGTTATTTTTGTTGGTTATGAGCATGTTTTATGACAATGATGATATATCGTTGTCATCATGTTTTGATTTGTAAATGAATGTATAATGAATATATGACCTAATAGACGATAATGCAGCTAATGTGATAAGGCATCTATGCTTCTTACTGATTCTCAGATAAGTATGAGACCCCTTGTTGACAAGGTTAATCCTCTTTGCGGACAAAGACGATCCCTCTAGCCCAATGAGTGGGTCTAGCAACTAAAGGGACAATCAACTAGACATCTTCCTAGATTATGATTGAAAAATAGAACAAGAGAGAAAGCCTACCTTGCTCTAATGCTAATCTGATTTCCTTTGTTGCAATCCTGAAACTGCTTGTGTCAAGGTCTCGTTCCTGCTTCTTTCAATGCTTATGTACCTGCACAAACAACCAAGAAACAACAAAGCATGCAAAAACCAATAGACAATCCAATAGTAATCTATTTAGTTGATCAAGGAATGTCAAACAAAAACATACATGAACATATATATTGGGAAGATGAACCAACAATTGTATTATTATTTAAAGAATAAAGGGGGAGCTTACAACCATAGCCTTGATGTTGAAAGGATCTCCTTGAGTGGTAATCCAAGTCCAAGCCAAGAAACTCTCCAACACTCCTTCTCCAAGTCTAATGAATAATCTCTAAACACAAGCTTAGCATAGGGGTGCAAATGGACATAGATCAACCCAACCTCTAACCTGATCAACCATTTGGGAATGGGAGAGGAGGAATTTATAGGCTAGGAGAGGGAGTTATGACTTCTCCAAATATAGGATTAGGCCCACATCTCAACGAGGTAGCTCATAGGAATAAGACAAAGAGGTCAAATTAGGAGCATTCAACCTCATCTATGTGAAACCAGCTCCAGCTCGTCACTTTGGAAGCTTCTAGATCACGAAGCTTCTTATCCTCTTTTGGAAAATTACCTTTTAGGGATCATCGCGGGTATGACAGGGAAAAAAGCGATGCCATTGCAGGTCAAACACTGTGCAATAGGCAATCATCGCAGTTTTGAGCTTCATAAGAGCGATGATCCTCATTTCAGGGTTTTAAGAGCTATTTCTTTAGGGAAAGCTCCAAAGATTTTCCAAGCAAAGTTAAAGGAGGGATCTAAATTGTATACATGGATGAGTATATTGTATAATGATCATGTTTCAAGCACTTCAGGGTATGTCATAGGGAAGTGCAGGAGCCATGACAAAATACTGTGTAACAGATGCCCCCTAAAGCATGAAGGCAGAACAAAGAGTGATGATTGAGATGCTTACGATCTTTTGGCAAGGATGAGGACACGCACTATCAGGAGACCTGCAAATCAAGGATGCATATACATATTTGAGATCAAGACATGAATCCACGACATGGACACAGCCATCCAGATGATGAAGACTATATGAAAAGATCCATGGTATGGGCACAACCATCCAGATAACAAGGATCATCTGTAATCTAAGATCCAAGGAATGGACGCAACCATCTGATATAGAAGGATCATCATAAATATAAAGTCCCACGGTATGGTCACAACCATCCGCATAGCAGAAACATGTGTACAATCATGAAAATCATAATAACTCCATGCAACCTGAGTCATACCAGACAAGACTCAGGGTCTTGCGCTCCATCCCGACCCGATCAAATGTACGAATTCTAACACGTGAATGAACGTGTCGCAGTGGAACGTGCTAGAAAACCAACTGATTACTGACCATTGATGTGGACCGTTAACAAGTACAAGAGAAACCACAAATAATGACAATGGCTCTCAAGGTACAACAATACAATCTGTGAATGTGATAATGAAGCTTAAGTTGAACACTCGTGGAATCACCCGTTTAAAGGCCAATAGTGAAGACATATTGTTAGATGTGAAGAACCAGCCATTAGGGCATGCTAGCTCTAAGGTACTGAAAGGGAGTTTCTAAGTCGTCTTCCTAGATAATGAGTTGAAGTCGACAGGAAGTGACCCGTCGAAGGAGGGCAATGATGAATAAGTTTCAAAACTGTAACAATGACCCAAACGATGTATAGGTAAATAACTGCAGATTAGACTTCTCTTGAACATATTGGTGACACGACTCCATATTGTGGCAGCATTAGACTCAACATAGGACCAAGGGTCATAATGACAAAGTGGAATAGTCAGATGAGAGGAAAAAATGGATCACCAAAACCCAAGAGGACAAATGACTGAGTGAGGATATCCCATACCTGACACGATAACAGAAGAGTGGCGTGTTCAAGAGTGACATGCTGCCTATACAAAGGATGTTTCATCTTCATTTTTCCCCTCTATTTATAGCGAGTACCTCTTTATTTTTACACAAACTTGAAGAGGATACAATATGCTTGTCGTTCAAGTTCACCCATCAGATGAATCCATCCTAGTAATTTTTACGAGCCCTAGGAAGGAGAAACTCGGGCTCATCATGTTGACGCGTCTTTCGTCGTAAATATTTTAACAAGTCCGACAAAAGAATAACTCAGTATCTTTTTCACATTTAGAGAGTTTGAAAAAGAGACAAAAAAGAAAACTCCATCATGTCCCTGATGCAACCCAGGCCACTCCCAGGCCACTACTGCCAGGATCCTCTCTTTATCACTCTCATGCATATAAAACATACATTTCAACGCACGCCAGAGGGTACCCACTTATCTCAATTCGCTGCAATCTCAGGACTTATAAAAGTCAGGCTTTTAATTCCACATACATTGCTATAAAACCATACTTTGTTAACCCCTGGTTTTTCAAGAGACCCTACCATATATCTGTATATATATTCACTTACCACATCCGCCTCAATTCTGGTTATCGGCGCTAAAGATGAGCCCGATTTTACCATAACAAGCTCTGATATATATATATATATCAGTCCTCATAATACAAGTCGCCTCGCCTTCCTTGAATAAGGCGCATATAGAGCCGCGGGAGTGCTTACCTCCTTATCTATCAACGATAATTATACACTGACCTTTACCATAAACAATGGCTTATAAGCCATGGACTCTATGCCAAACTAAGCTCCCATCTGTGACATGTACGCTGAGAGAGCATTTATAAAGATGTTACACTGTTGCATGCGTGTATGCAGCGCCTTAAAGGTTAGCCATTATATATATATATATATATATATATATATATATATATATATATATATATATATATATATATATGCGCCACAACAGAACCGTCTTTTATTACAAACAGCGTTACCAAGTGTCATATCTCTCTCCCTTAAACAGATAAGGTAATAGCATTACACGCCTTGTCTTCAACCCGTAACCGTAGCTTGACAACCTTCAATTGAAGCATATAAGGCACATAATGGACAGCTTAACAAATAGTGACAGGGACGCAGTCACAGTGTGGACGGTTTCGTTTTTAAATAATACCACAGCATACAACAGACTTGCCACAACAATTCATATCACATAGAATCGAGCACTGATAATTAACCAATGTATCATTGTGCGCTGGAAAAGAACGCCCAAAAGACAGAGTAATGCACAGTTTATATCAGTAACCTAGAACCAACATTACTGTGCGACTATTACATAACATGTAATATATGTGCAAGATATGCCTATATGTGTTGGCTTCCTCGGTAATTAAACATGCACGGCGTTTAAAATTCACAGTCCCCACAGTCAATACAGAGTTAGATTTATATCAAAGGAAATTCAAGAATCATCGGTTGCGCATTTAACAAATACGATCCACCAGCACATATGCAATTTCAACATGCTCATATTCACATAAAACAAATATTTACACAGAATTTGCTCTTCATGGCCAGATATGCAAATCTATGGCCCTTTTACAAACTGCCGAAGGCTCTCAAGGAAAAACCTTCCTCACTCTTCTCACACTCCCTCCTTTTCAATGCTTTTGAGGCTTAATGATTTATACAATTTAAAAAAAATCATTTAATTAAATGTTCAATCCCTTCACTTCCTCAACAAACCCCTAAATCTCTCAACATCCCTAAAAGATAGATTCTCATCCCTAAGACTTAGAAACTAATTCCAACTTAGGTTCCCTCATTAATTCTAACTCTATTTTCTCTCATATTCCTTAAAAGAATATTTACAAAATCCTCACTTTCTCCTATTTTATTAAAAATAACAAATTAATTAATAAAATAATAAAAATGTCACACCCCCCTTTATCACATATTTACAAATGAAAAATGTCCTTGATGCTCCTGCATCAGTCCCTTTTCGTAATTTCTCTCTCGAATCCGAAAAGGTAGAAACAATATTCAAGAGAACCTCCTAGCCATGTTTGATTAAGGTGTTCCTTTTTCGTACAATAGTCTATCTCTGTTCGGAAAAGGGTTAAACTTATACTGAGTAGACACCAATTCATTTACTTTAACGAGTTTGAAAAGACAAGTACTCGACAATCTTTTCATATTTTTGTAGTCTAGAAAGAGCTGAAAGGGGACTCCACCTGGAGGAATGAGTTGTATAAAAGGATAGCAATTGGTTTCGGTCATGATGGAACTGCTCAAAACACGTAATGGTCAACATGCTGTCTAATAAGACCACTCATCATAGATGTTCCTCAAGCAAGGTTAAAACAACAAAGTGAAGGCATATGATCGGCCAAAGAGATGATCACAATGGAATGAAAGAACCAAAGCTCATCTGGAAAAAAATCGGCAAACAACAATCATGAGATGTAAAGTGGGAATGGTTTCATTTTTACACAAGCTTGAAATGGATACAAACCATGATTAGATTTGGTTTCATTTTTACACAATCTTGAAACAGAAACAAACTATGCTTGTATTTGGTTTCATTTTTACACAAGCTTGAAACGGAAACAAACTATGCTTAGATTTATTCGCGTGCCCCCAGCATAATGACTCAATTCGAGGTACATGCCCCCCAAGCTTCATTTCATGCACCTAAGTGGATGAATTGAAGGTTCACTTACGAGATCAAGTGAAAGACTTGACTGGGATTTTACAAGATCTAATCAAAGACTCGAATTGGAAGGGGGTTTCATTTTTTAATGAGCTTTACACAAGAAAAGAACCATGCTCATGACCTATTTCATTTTTTAACGAGGTTGACATAGTAAAAGAACTATCCTCATGGTCCTTGTTTCATTTTTTAACGAGCTTGACACAAGACAAGGAACTTTGCTCCACATCCCTTGATCACAGACCAAAAGAGGCCATGGCTTCTAAGAGGTTATCATCATATGGGAGAACAACACTCTGGAATGGATACATGTTTAGGGATCCAAGTGAAAAATTGGGCTCCAATGCCCTTAGTACATGGTGTACTACATCACCTACTAGATCATCAGCAGATGCGGGCATGGAAAAGGTGGCCATGTAATTAACCTGTAGCAGGGGTGATACTGCTTGCACATAAGAACCATTTAGGGACGATGGTTGAGTGGGAGTTGATTCAGGACCAATGAATGTAAGCTGATCAATGATCACAATGCTTCCTTCATGTGGGAAACACATCACTCGAAAGAGGGAAGAGACAAGAGCTCCCATGACATAAACATAGTCATGACCAAGGAGTAGATTAAAATCCAACGGGACTTGGACAACCATCATGTCTATATAGACAGTCTTTCCTCCCAAAGTAATAGGTAACTTCGGAAGGATCCCTTATGATTGACTGGTTCCTCTGTTAAAAACTAATAGATTCTGGGTGTCGAGGACAAGCTAAGGAGAACCTAAATCTTGCAAAGCAGTTGAGGAAAGGATACTAATTGATGCTACCTCGTCTATGATCGTGCTAGGTACGACCAAATGGTAAGCATGTACTGTAATATGGAAAGGCACATAAGACAGAAGGTGATATCCTGCCAGTCGACTCCAATCAAAAGAAGTGACCAAACTACTTGAAGGGGGTGTTGCAGGAACATGAGAGCTACTCTCTTTCTCGATGGGAACAAGAGAAATTCTCTCATGCACCTCGGGAACAGGAGGATTTACCTTCAGTTCATTCGAAATTGAAGAGGCTAGAAGAACCTGAGCAGTATGAGGTTCACTCTCTACCGGAAAGGTACAGTTAATTGAAGGTGGAGCCAAGTCTACCCCTCAACCAATGGTTGATCAAGAATGAACTCACGAGACTCACTTTTAGAGAGAGGGGTTGACCAAAGATGGATTTTGATCAATCACAGGATAAACTAGCAAAGGATCGAGGGAAATCTTTCAATACCCAGTCAGAATATGAGGTCGATAAGCTTTAAGGTTTTCCAACTCTTTGGAAGCTTCATCCATTAAAGGAAAAAGGTGAATGGGATGATTACCTTCACATAACTTACAAGGAAATTTGACTTTTCCCTTTTCCCTGTGAGCTTTACTGTCACTAGTTGAAGGTTTCTCACCAACATGATCGCTAGACGCTGATGACAAAGGTCAATGTGAAATTGTGGACCACACTTCTAAGACCTTGGGAATACCAGGACAATTCTGAAGAATGTGGTCACCCTTACATAACATGCTAGGGAATTTTACTTTCCGGGGTTGGTTGGAAGATTTTTCTTCATTAGTTGCATTGGTAACAATAATTGTTTGGTTGCCCCCTTGCTTATTTTGCTTCTTCCTCTTCTTCTTAGATTCCTGGTTATTAGAATACAGACTTTCACCAGGTGAAGAGGAAGAACGAGGTGAAGAAATAGGCAAAGAAGGAAAGGGGTCAAATTTAGGTGTAGTATACCTAGGGGGAGAATATGGGGTACAAAGGGAGGTACCCAAGGGAATAATGTAATCATGGGATGGGCCATAATAATAAATAAGGTGGTTAACCCGTATCATGTAAGGGACCACAAGTAGTTAGCAATAAGGTAATAATCCCATGGTATTAGATAGATGGTATTGAGGGAACCATGGTAACGACCCATGGTATTGTATGTAGGAGGCCTATATAAAGGCTAGAGACTCTCCATTGAGAGATGTCAAGGAATATTGTATGAACATGCATATGGCTTGTGGTGTGTTCTCCTTCCTTAAGGATTGAATGTATGGTGTTGCCCTACCTTAAGGGTTTGATTAATAAAGTGAAGCATTTATATATTCATTGTTATTTTTTGGGTTATTTCTATTTTCATATATTTTCAGAATAGATCTAACCCAGAAATATATGAGAATACAAATAAACCCAATAAATAACAAGATATGAATATAGATAGAAATGCTTCACTTTATTAATCAAACCCTTAAGGTAGGGCAACACCATACATTCACTCCTTAAGGAAGGAGAACACTCCATAAGCCATATGTCTGTTCATACAATATTCTTTGACATCTCTCAATGGTGAGTCTCTAGCCTCTATATAGACCTCATACATACAATACCATGGGTCATTACCATGGTTCCCTCAATACCATCTATCTAATACCATGGGCTTATTACCTTGTTGCTAACTACTTGTGGTCCCTTACATAATACGGGTTAACCACCTTATTTATTACTATGGCCCATCCCATTATTACATTATTCCCTTGGGTACCTCCCTTTGTACCCCATATTATCCCCCCAGGTATACTACATTAGGATCAACATGAGGTTGATATTGTTCAAGTGGAGGAGAACTTGTTTGAAAATCTATTTCGACACTCAGAATCACCGAGGTCGAAAATAACCAAACTAGAATACCAATGGTCAATCCAGGAAGGGACAAGGTTGCCATATAAGGAGCACCAACATTTCCAGAAAGGAAGAAAAGGGCTAGGATTCCCATCAAAGGGGTTTTCTTGACTGGTAAACTCAGGAAATGCTGCCATTGGTATCAACCTAAGATCTACGAAGGAGTATTTCCACAGGAAGGATGTTGGTCTGCGGTCAATTAATTTTAGAATTTGAAACAAAAAACTTTTCTTTTCATGTTTTAGGGGTCGATAAAAGGACGAAAAGGTGAGTCTAGTCACTTTCGTGGGTTTAACGAGCTTGAAAGGACAAGTTGCTTGATGATCCTTTCAAATTTAAAGAGTCAGAAAAGATCGAAATGAATACTTGGTAACTCTAGGCAAAAGGAGTACCAAGTAACCGTGAAATGCAATATACACCTCAACAAATAAATTTACCAAGGACTTGACGTACATGCAGGCAGTCTCCCCGAATGTTGTGTTTGGTGTATCACGTTTACAGGGCGGTAGACTCGGCTTCCTATGGATAAAGGTTTGCAACCTATGGGGGTATACCTTTATATACTCAACGGTACGGGGATCACAAGTCTATGCTAGCACTATCTAATGCAAAAGCGAATGAAAACTGCTAAGTTTTAAAGATGTTGGAACACGTCTCTAGCCTAGACCACTAAGTATGAAGCATTGATGTTTCAAATGCTCCTTAGATTAATTGATAGATTTTAAAGTTTATCTTCAATTATGTTTCAGTTTTGGGCTCAAAACGATGTCACCTGAACACCTATGATGCAAATATATGAGAAAAACTTGTGTCACTTGTCCACTAACTTTCACTTTTGTCTTCCAAACACAATGCCAAAAGTAAAAAGATTGTCATTTTTCTATCCTAAATGCAACTTTTTCAAAAGAAAAATGGTTTTACTTTACTAAGATGCATTTATATGAATTATGCTTTTATTTTCGTTTTGAATGATTTGATGCACCTAATACAGTTTTTAGCTTTCAATCATCGAAAAATGTGGTCTATTCTCAATGATGAATCTCAAAAAATAACTTCTCAATGCAACTAATCTAAGGCATTTTCACGCAAAATAAATTTTGAAATACAAGCTAAAACAGATGCAAAACAATTTTTTCAATGATTCCCACATAAAACAACACTCAATCAATCAACAAAACAAGCATCTCAATGACACCAACAAGTAGCAAACAATGACAAATGACTAGAAACCCTAGAATTCAGTCAAATTTCACTTCAAAGCCAACGAGACAAATTTTGCAAATTAATCAAGGCAATTAATCAAAACATTGACAAATCCAAGCATATAGGATGGGAAAAGACCTTAGGAGCCAAGACACACTAGATTCTGAGGAAGAAATCTTAAAAGTTCTCATATTCAAGGATCATCGCTACTTTACATACCCAAACCCGCGATTATCACTACTTTGCATATGAAAACCCGCGATGGCATCACTACTTTGTATAGCAAAAGTAGTGATGATTTCAGCACGAACAAAAAATGAAGATTTTTTTTTCATCATGACTGTAAAGGTAAAAATTGCGATGCCATCGCGACTGTAAAGGAAAAATCTGCGATGGGTGAGGAATTTGGGAAAAAACTAAAAAGATTCCAAGAAACAATCCAAACTTAGCACTCTAAAGTAGTAATTAATGATGGTATAAACCTGGACTGATGCAGGCAAGCCGAAAAATCAACGTTTGGTCAAGCTAGTCAAAAGATAAAGGTAAAAGATTGGATGGAAAGGGTCATAGACTCCTCAGCGGAGTCACCATTTTGTTGAAAAGTTTAATCATCTCTGCGGATAGAGACGATCCCTCTAGCCCAATGAGTGGGGCTAGCAACTGAAGGGACAATCACCTAGACATATTCCTAGATTATGATTGAAAAATAGAACAAGAGAGAAAGCGTACCTTGCTCTTATGCTAATCCGATTTCCTTTGTTGCGATCCTCGCACTACTTGTGTCAAGGTCTTGTTCCTGCTTTCAGTGCTTATGTACCTGCACAAACGACCAAGAGACAAAAAATCATGCAAAAACCAATAGCAAATCGAATAATAATCTATTTAGTTGAGTATTGAATGCCAAACAAATACATACATGAACATATATATTGGGAAGATGAACCAACAGTTGTATTACTATTTAAAGAATAAAGGGGAAGCTTACAACCATAGCCTTGATGTTGAAAGGCTCTCCTTGAGTGGTAATCCAAGTCTAAGCCAAAAAACTCTCCAACACTCCTTCTCCAGTCTAATGAATAACCTCTAAGCACAAGCTCAACATAGGGGTGAAAATGGATATAGATCAGCCTAGCCTCTAAGTTGAACAACCATTTGGGAATGGGAGAGGAGGAATTTATAGGCTGGGAGAGGGAGTTAGGACTTCTCTAAAGATAGGATTAGGCCTAAATCTCAAGGAGGGAGCTCATAGGGATAAGACAAAGAGGTCAAATTAAGAGGATTCGACCTCATCTATGTGAAACCACCTCCAACTCGTCGTTCTGGAAGCTTCTAGATCATGAAGCTTCTCATCCTCTTTGGGGAAATTACCTTTTTGGGATCATCATGGGTATGACAAGGAACAAAGCGATGCCATCGTAGGTCAAACATTGTGCAATAGGCGATCATCATGGTTTTGATCTTCATAAGAGAGATGATCCTCATTGGAG
>APFE031329164.1:0-18227 GCA_000404065.3 Pinus taeda
CTCTATTCTAACTAAACTTCCAAATTATTATATTAAATTAGCTTATCTTTATGCGCCTCATCATGCTAACTTATCCCCAGCCAAATTTAGCCATTGGTCAATATGGTTGTTGCTTAGTCAAGAATTTGCTCTATCTATTTAACATGCATAGCTTGATTTGATTCTTCAACTTGTCCTGATGACGAACCACACTCGTTGGTTCGAAATGCATTGACAAATGAAATATTATGTGATTTACGCCGAAACATCCCAGAGTTGTGAAGGAAGAAGCAGATTCAGAGGATGTTCAACTCTTAAAAGAGGCCATCGTTGATGAAATGACATCTTTGCACAAAAATGGGGCTTGGGATCTCTGGAGTTTCCTTCTAGAAGGAAACCCATTGGCAGCAAATGGATGTTCAAGAAGAAGACAAATGTAGAAGGAAAGGTGGAGAAATACAAAGCTTGGTTGATAGCAAGAGGTTATTCCCAGGTGGCATGAATTGATTTTGGTAATATTTTCTCCTGTTGCCAAGGTAGCTTCTATTAGATTACTTTTATATGTTGCTACTACTTTTGATTTTGAGGTAAAATAGATGTATGTGAAGATATCATTTCTTCATGGGGATCTGGAAGAGGATATCTACATGAAGCAACCTAAATGTTTTGCAGTGAAGGGTAAGAAAGAACTAGTATGCAAGTTAAAGAAATATTTGTATGGGTTAAAAAAGTCACCAAGGATGTGGTATCAGACATTTGATACATTTATAAGGGGACTTGGCTTCACCAAAAGCAAAGTAGATCACTATGTGTATTTTAAGTTAATTCGTGACTATGTTATTTATCTTGTCTTGTATGTGGATGATATGTTGTTGGTTGGAAATGACAAAGAAATTATCCAGGATTTGAAGAACCATTTGTCCTCCAAATTTGACATGAACGATCTTGGTGCTACAAACTATATTTTGGACATGGAAATTAAAAGAGATTGGAAAAAGAGGAAGCTCTGGTTAAACCAGAGGAAGTGTGTTGAGACAATATTACAGAGGTTTAATATGCAAGATAGTAAACCGGTGAAGGTTCCTATTCTTGTAGGTGTAAAGTTATCTGTTGAATAGTGTCCCAAGACATAAGAAGAGGAAGAGGACATGTCTTGTGTTCCATATGCAAGTGCAGTCAATAGCCTAATGTATGTGATGGTCTATACTAGACCAAACATTTCACTACAATGAGAGTATTGAGTAGGTTTATGTGAAAACCAGGGAAGGAGCACTGGACAATAGTGAAATGGGTTTTTAGGTATTTGCATGGCACTAGTGATTATGGTTTGTGCTACCAAGGAGGATTAGGATTGGACAAAGTGTTGGATATTCATGGCTTCATTGATGTAGACTAGGCTGGAGATCTAGATCAGAGAAGATCTACAAGTGGGTATGTGTTTAACCTATTTGGAGGTGCAGCGAGTTGGATGAGTAAGAAACAACCTATAGTGGTACTATCAACTACAAAGGCAGAATATATGGAAACCACTCATGCAAGCAAGTAAGCAGTTTCGTTGGAGAGATTGTGTTCAAGTATGGGGTTAATACAGGGAGCTATAAGGATAGACTGTGATAGTCAAAGTGCAATTTTCTTGGAAAAGAAACCTGCATATCATTCAAGGACAAAGCACACTGATGTATAGTGTAACTTTGTGAGGGATATGATAGAAGACAAAAAGGTGTTGTTGGTAAAATTGGACACTTTGAAGAATACTGAAGATCCATTGACAAAATCTGTGAGCTTTTAGATGTTCTCTTGGTGTAGAGAAACAATGGGCATTTCAGGGCTGGATAAATGACTAAGCTCTCTTGTGGCACCCTATCGAAAGAAAACAACAAGTGGAAGAATGTTGGGTTGTGTTATATTCTTTCCACGATTAGCCGATGTAGTTAACCAGGGGGTTACAAGGGGGAAAAGCGCCCCCTTCATTGTGTTGATTGTGTAGTGTGGGGGGGGGGTCACAGGGAGTTTGAGGGTGCAGGTAACCCCACTCTATGGGGTCTAGGGTATTTCCCAAGATAATTTTGGTTTTGGACACTATGTTAGGTTAGGAGGACTTGCTTGTGGTTTTGTGCATGATTGTCACACATGGTTTTGGATGTGATGGTTTTTGGTCCATGGTTTTGGACGCGATGGT
Source organism: Pinus taeda (assembly GCA_000404065.3). Taxonomy (NCBI): domain Eukaryota; kingdom Viridiplantae; phylum Streptophyta; class Pinopsida; order Pinales; family Pinaceae; genus Pinus; species Pinus taeda. Next base: position 2,159 of record APFE031329164.1, read on the forward strand.
TTCAGTCTATGGTATTGGATGCTTCAGCTTTTATAAATATGTATTGTAACATTGAAAGGAAAATAGTGAAAAATCAAGTTGGCAGTCCCGATTTTTAGATCCAAGGGAAAATATCTATGTATATCAATTTTATGTGTTATACTCTCACATTGTTTATTTTCTATGTTTTAGAATTCACATGTAGGTAATTTCTGTATGGGGTTAAAACCTACAGGTAGAAAGGGTGTGACATATGCAGCAAGCCAAGCAAGGTGCATGAGCAGTTATAACACATGGAGCGTGAGGTGAGTGTTCCCCTTGGAAACCTGTGAAAGCACAGAGTTAAAAAGGGAACACATGAGCAAACATGCATCACCAACTCGAAGGAAAGTGAGCTAGAAATCCAAAGTGATGGTTAAACCAATAGCACATTTCAATAAGGTTCATACATACATATACAAAAAAATAGCTACACATGCATGCGTAAGCAAAGAGATACATATATCATTTAGAGTAAACAAGATAGCTAACATATGCTTGAAATGTGCTCGCTCTATTATATTAAGAAGTGAAAGTTCCAGTCATACAATACAACCATGACCAAGCACTAACTTCGATAGAGGAACGTTACAGTTATTACCACCTACTCCTCCAAAGAGACTCTGCACAGTGGAGAAGCCAAGGCTTATTGCAATATTGTCCAAGATCTCTCTAAGATACTCCTATCAGAAGTTTGGCTAACCAAAAGCATATAAAATAATTTATGAGGAACTATATATAGCAAGGGGTGGGGTGCCCCTTGACATTCCCCTTTGTGACTGTTCATCTATCCTCATGACTCTTCATCTACTCTATGGCTGTTACATCCAACTATCGACACTTGAACTTCCACTTGATAAGACATTACATACAATCTGCACATGTACCCATGTGAGACAAAATAGGCTTAAGAATGCCATGCAACATATCACTATTACTTGGATAATTGTGGGAATACCAGCTCTTCAACATCCTCATGATCATTGAAGGTGGCAAACTGATGCCATGCTTGGTAGTTCGTGATGGTTTTCATGTACCCTATGGTGATATATTTTTGGAAATGAAGTCTTGCCTCCATCAGATCCAGGTACACTTCTTAGGCTCCTTTTTCCAAATCATCTTATAAAATGCGCATAATTTTCTTGAGTGTGGATGGACCAACGAGATAATAATGCATGGCATCTGCACTCATCACCAACTCTGTGTTGGTGGCTACGAACATCAACTCATCAAAGTATGAGTCAAGCTCTAGCTAGACTTATGCCTTTGTCTTTGCCTCAGTGAGTGCCCCAATAGATGGGATCATGTGTGCACACAACAAAATCCATACTCCTGAATACCCATGCATGGGAAGCCTATAGACTAGTGATGAGCTGGAATAGATCTTCATAGTTCTTGATCTAACTCTGGATGAGTGCCTTCAGCTCGACCACTCTAGGCTTGATCATCTTTGGTAAGTGTAACGAGGTTCCCTTGTATCTCATTGTCCATGTTTGCATGTAGTTAACAATAGTGTGCACATTTGACAACATATGTGCTCTCCTAGCACATCACCATTGCTAATTGTTGAGATGGACAAAAGCCTTATGCATGGTACCAAACTTGGAATAAAACACCCACATGACTATTTCAAGGGATAATACTTCATCTAGTATTACCTTCTTCAACTCTATTTTGGTGGATGTTGTAATTAGTTCTCCTCCATGCTTGGTAACCTACAACTCCATAGCCATTCGCTCATTCTCAACTATCAAGAGGTGAACAATTGAGCTAGTGGCTTTAGCGTATGCTCTGGTAGCATCAACCAATGCTATTATATGCTTGCACATGTTATACACGATCATTCATTCCTCAAAGTGTGGAGGAGATGTGTGATCATCCGGAGTAGGCACTATGTGAGATTGCATAATGCTATGTTGTGACTCATTGAATGATATGTTGTGCATCTCCCATTTTGGATGGTCCCGAAGGGTCTTAGTGTCTCCTTGGTCGCTGGGGACTTCCTTTGCTTCTGGATCTAGTGAAACTGGTAGGTCAACCTCTTGATTGTAAGGCATGAGGTCGATGTCTTACTCTAACTCTTGCTGCTCCTTATCTGTATCCATATGCTCAAGTGCTTGTTCAATCTCTTGAGTGAAGTCTTGCTCCTCCGACTTCTCACCCTGTATGCTTGGTTCTAGTTGCTTGAATGAGTCGACTACCTACACGGGCACAATTTCATTTGTATGTACATGTTGCGCCCCCCATTGTACCTATTCTTGTTGGGCTTCCTTCTCCTGTCTCCATAGCTCTTTTTCCTTCTGGAGTTTCTCCTTCAACTCATGCAACTCCCTTATTTTTCCTCCTTTCTCTTTTTTTCTTTCTACCTTTGTGCGTCCCTCCTATCACATTGTTTCCTATTTGCCTCTATTTCTAAAGCTTCTTTCTACACAAGTGGGTTTGATAAAAAATTGCATGTTTGTTCTTCCTTCACGTTGTCGAAAATATTCCTCTTGCCTTTGTCATGCGTTGGTATGTTTACCTCCGCTGCTGCTACTGGTAGTTCTTTCCTAGATGCTTCTTCACACTCCTTAGCTAACCATTCCATAGCGATTCCCATCGGTTCATTAGTCATGGAGAAGATGTAATGATATCTCCATTGTTCCTCCTCCACCAAATGACACGTCCCATTGATCCACTTAAGCTATACTCTCATACAGTGATCTTTTACAAAACAATGTGGGTCATACAGATTGAAGTTTCAGGCATCGAAATGATATTTCTTGATCTCCTCTGCTTCAATATCCACGCACCTGAAATAACGTAGCTCATATAACCTGATCCGTAACAGAAGAACGAGCCAAGGTTCCTTATTCTTTCAGTGCACCTCGTTGACAATCCTGCCGAGATGTGGTATGATACTTCTTGCATGACGAGCTTGTCCAAGGATAATTTTGGAAAAACATGAGGAGGATTATCTGTGTTGTACATCTGTGTGAAGGTGTTGGATGATGAGTCATACCAATCTACTATGTCGATCAGTGCCTCCATTGCTACCTTTGACATGCAAGGTGGATCCTGCTCAAATATCATGTTGTACACTGGGGTGACAAAATCATCTAACACCTATCTGATAACTCCTTTGAAGTTACATTCAGACAACATTTCACAATAAGTATTCACGTAGGTTTCCACCAATGTCAATGCCCATTTCAAACATGGGAACTCCTCACAAGCACATATTTCATCCAAGATGTAAGCGAACATGTAGATTTTTGCTTCTTGACCTTTGGGTAGTTGTCGAGCTCTTGTTACTTGTTCCTTCAGCCTTTGAGCCATCATGTTGAACTAGTTGCATGCTTTGCCTTCATTGTCTAGTTAGTTCAACGCGATCACCTAACTCTGTGGGAAGGTCTTTGTGCTCTCATGGCCATATAGGTCACATGCAAAGATGACCAAGTATTGATATGCCTTCAACGATATATTCATCTTGTAATCTTGGTTCGGTGTCATCCTAAATTTGGCTGGTTCCTTCACCCAGTTCTTCAAGATATCCTTAGAGTAGGCATTATTGTTGGGTACGCTGAAGAATGTATCCATGGTGACCACTCGATTTGACTATATGATACATCTGTTGATAATCCTATGCCCTAAAGGTAGAGATCTCCATCACATTGACACTATTCAATTTCATCGTCTCAGGATAAGTGTGCGAGACGATCCAATGTATCATTTCCATACATGGGAATGTGGCATACCTACATGAAATCTGGTACAAGCCAGAATTTTGAATGTTCACATAGACGTGGTTGTCTTGAAGGTCTTCCCCAAATATGCATGTAAATGCATCATTGATCTCTTAGCATTTCAAATTGATGTCCTTGTCTACGATCATCTTGGTGTCTTTGTAGATAAGGAAATTCATAGACACTTGCTAAACTACTGCTCCAGTTGCACTTCTGTCGGTGTCCTTTGATCCTTCTCTCTTGGAGGCCCTTGGTCCTAAACTGTTGAGAGGTGGACGAACACATGCTATATCTAGAGACATGGAAACATGCATGGCAACAAATGTGTTAGCTAAAACTAAAGCAAACATGAGGAATGACATGTAACATACCTAGGGATTGACTGACAGTGTTTGCGTAATTTTTCGTGGGAGGCAGGGAGACTGTACTGGAACTATGAAAAAGTTAGTCCAGACTGTTGGGGGGTTGGTTGACTGTTTGAGTTTCACAATACCCAATCCATACTGTCCTACTGGGTGTTGGGATTACGCAATGCACAATTTCATCTCGCAAGTGATGGAGGCTAAGGGATTGCATTGCATAATTTTATGGGCCAGCAATCACTACCTCCCAGAATTGCACAAGGCAAGACTGGAGGACAATCACTAGCTAGAAATGTGCATTTTCTTGGAGGAAGGAAGAGCCTTCCCTTTGAGGATTGTGCAATGTTTTCTTGGTGAAGCAGAGTCTAGTCCAAGGTTCTCCACACCCATCGATGGGAAACTAAAAGGAAATGTAGATGTGAATGCCTAATGATACTGAGTGTAAGAAGTGGTGAATGATCATGCATGAAAAGAGTGAATGCAATATTCAAACAATGGAACAACATGCATGTGTGTGAATCAAGTTGTTGAATGAGCAATCGTTCTTGCAAAACAGTGTCATGCATGCGACAACGGTGAGACGCGAATGAAAACTAAAATGGTGCTAGTACAAGCTAATATTCATGCAAACAATAACAGGAGTTCACAGAAATCAAGCATATAGCACTCACACAAGACAAAACACAAATGCGATAAAAATTATGGAAAAGACAAGTTAAGCAGACTTACTCAGAAATAGCTGAGCTAGATGTGTCAAAGAATCTCGATGTGTTTTTGTATGTCAAAGATCCAAGAACGATGTGAAGAAGTGAGCTCTAAAGCATCAAATAACTAAGTTTGAAGCTCATGATGCACATGGCACAAATCTAGGAAAAAACGACATTTGGAGTTAAGATTCTATAACGATCTTTGCATGTAACCTCCAATTGCTAAAAATACCTCCCTCAAATCTAGGGATGCTTTTTGCATGTTCCTTTTTTCTATTTCAGGAAAAACCAGGCCATGCATGAAAGTCATGTTTTCTCAGTCCTGGGTGGAATCGATCAACCCGAAGGTCCATGCAACAGCCTGCTTAATTGAGGGAAACTTTTGTGTAGTTTCTGGGAGGAAGCTACGTTGGCTGCTTAAAGCGATTGCATAATTTCTAGGAGGAACAGATCACTACTACCCAGAATTACATAATTTATGGGTTGAGCAGTCCTACTAGGCTCGATTTCGCTGTTTTCTCAGGGAAGGTTGACTGAGAGGATTACTCAATTTCTGATCCCAATAGGCTATGAGTACCGGATTTACGTAATTTATGGAGTGAAGACTCCTTCCCCTCTAGAATTGCACAATTTCTTGAGGGATTTGCTCAGCCAGCATTTGGACCAAGTCCGCGGAAGCAACCTATGAGGGTAATGCAACAAGCTATCATGAACAGGTTGTCATGCTATTAGAAAACCACTGAAGCTCATGTACTTGATAGTGCAACACATGTTGCTGAGGATGGTTGGTAAGGAGGCTCCAAAACAAAGTTAAGGCTAAATTTTGGAGGGCAGTTGTATCTATTACAACACTCTCCTGTTTAAGTTAGGATCTGTTGTATTAGAGAAGTCTACTCCTTCTCTGCTTTTCTTTATATGACCCAAATGAGGTAAGGGTATAAGGAGTTAGGGCTTGATCTAGTTGAACCGTAGTAAGATCAGCCTCGCAAACCCTGATGACCTCCCATGGCGAAAGAAAAAAGAGATGAGGGGGCATGAGTTCCTTCCAAAATGTTGCTTGAGGGAGCCCTAGTGCGATATAGGAATGTGATGATGCATAATTTTTCCTAGATCCTTCGATGAGCACCCACATGTGACACAGCTACATCTAATACCCACTCCAGAAGCACCACTCCTTTTAAGGTACAATTTAACTTTGATATTCCCATATTTGAGGGCTTGATAGATGCATACATTATAGATAAATGGTTAAGTGTGTTGGAAGGATATTTTTTAGTTCATTTCTTTTCCAATCAGGTAAAGATTAGTTTTTCACTTCTCAAAGTCGCCCCACACGTCGAGGAGTGGTGGGAAACCTATAGTGAATAAAAGGATGAGAGTGAAACCTCATTGTTTTCAGCCACACCCACTTGGGATTCTTTTTGAGATGCGAATAGAGGGACAATATTACCCTGTCAGAGCTATGAAGATAAATAAATAAACTTGACCACGGTAAGGGGGGAAGGAATCAAGATGTTCTGAAGTTCACAAATATTTTCCATACCCTTTGTTATTCTTGTTTCTCATAGGGAGACCTTGGTTGAAAAAAAACTGCACTAAAAAACCAACACGAAGAATCTTTAGGTTCAAGTTGGCCCTTGACCTAGATGGGGCTCCCTCAATTGTTATGAGGCCTTGTTTAATGTTTTTCACTATCACCAAGGAATAACCTATGAAGCAAAATGGCTAGATTTATGATTTAGTTTGGGTGGTTGTTGATGATTACAGAGTCCCTATCCATGAATAAATCCCTCTCTTGTAGAGTCCTTGCTTAAAGTGTCAACTTCTAGCCTCATAGAATAACATGACTTTTTTAAAGAATTTGAGAGAGGAATATAAGGAAATTCATGATAATTAAGCAGTCATACTGAATAATTAATCAACTAGGAAAATTTGGATGCATGTAGAAGATTTCTACATCCAAACAAAACATACTCAAAAGATAATGGAAGGAAACAATTAAAAGATGTAGAGGAGATATCTCATATAGGTTGTCCAACAAACTAATATATTTAAATGATTATACTTTGTAGGAGATTTTAGTCAGATTTATACTCAATCTATTCTTAACTAGAATGTCCTATGTTACTTTGAACATGTGTGGAAATAAGGAATGAAAGCACTAGAAAAACATATAGGAAACAAAATTTTTCTCACAAATTGGATCTAGAAGGCTTTGATTAGTTATTCCATAATAAAAGTTTTACAAAGCTGAAGGGTTTTGGCATCAAAAGCTAACCCCTATTGGTTACAAGTGAAACAATATATATACTAAATCTATCCTCAATTGTTACAATAATTCTGCAACAAAATCCTAAATAATAACTAAAAATAAAATAATATCTATAATTTATCTCTTGGAAACGTTGAACTGCTCATTAAAATCTTGAATTGGTTCACTAAATGCTAGAAATCTGAAAAATAATACTCAATATGCTAATCTTCTACTGCTAGGTGTTTTAGACTAATGATTTGGATTTATTTCAAATCTTTTATATTTGGGACTGTTGAAGGCACTCTTTAAATATTTTGCAATTTTCTTTGTTATTGAAAAGATCAAATGTCTACTAGAAATCTGTCAACTTCCTTTTTCTTAAGGTCAATTCTACCACCTAAACATCTGCTGTCACACAACACCTTTTCTCATTGATATCTCTATTTGTGGTAAGTAAAGGCCCTTGTGAAATCCTCATACTTTGTAACTGCTTCATCAAATTGAAAAGTAAAATATCCTTCGAAAACATAGGTAATGTCTTGTTCTATAGATGTTTCTTCTAAAATCACATTGAGAAAGAACCGAATCAACTAGACCTGCACTAAAACCATCTCACGATAAAAGGTAAATTATAAAACATTCAACTAAATTCAGACACTTTAGTGCTACTTAAAGAAATTTGGCAATAAGGTCAAAGTCCTTTCTTAAGCTCAATATTCAAAAAAGAATTTGATAACACTTACTTCCACACCAAAAGACAAAATTGTCTCCTCCTAATTGATGTGTGACCTCCATGGTTTTCTTTAAATGAGCTGCAACATAAGCATAAACATGTGCATCTAGAGTTGTTGTTTGTAATCTGTGCATTGCAGCAAAACAATTTTGCAAAATTTAGGCATGTCAAAAATAAAAATGCAGAAATTGCTTCTTAAATATGATGAAGTGCTTTGTCCACTCTACCTGTAATGGTGATTTAACTATAGACATAATATTTTGGTGTTCATCATTCTTTGTCTTTTGTAACTATAAAAGAAGAATTATCTAACTTATATATAAAATATGTATAAAGACCATGGTGAATTACCACAGAAGTGAAAATCTCGTTGTTGATAGTCATTGATCTCATGCATGTCAAATATCCTGACTTCATGTCTGGCTAAACTGAATATAAGAAAGAAGTTATAATGTCATCCAGAACAACATCTCCAAGTCGTGCATTAGTTGTGAGTGCAAATTTTTGCTTCTGGTAGCACATTACTAGTGACTCTTTATGGAAATAAGAATTTGTTTCAATCTCATAATCTCCACAAGAAACACTCTTATGTGTGCTTGAAATAGTTCTGGACTTTCTATTCCTCTCCGAAAACAATTTCTCAAAAGCTTATCTTGACCAAAGAGAGTATTTTCTGCTTTTGAAGTTGACTAGAGTAGAAAATCATCTTAGACTTGAGAGTGAGGAAATTTATCCTCTGCATTTTTAATACCCCTAAACATATCAAAAATTATGAAGATGGTAGTATTTTGACCTCCCAATTTGTGAACTTGGCAAACTAATTTCCTCTTCATATTTATTGATTTTGTTGAAGGGATGATGATAAATTAATTACAATATAGCTTTAAACAACCATCCCCTACTATAAACAACCATGATTGCTTAGGATGAAAGTGGATATCTAAAATACCCCTTCAATTATATTCCCGTTATCTTGATGCCCTTTTAGAGGAACAATTAATGGATTCTAAAGCAAATCAGCATACACCATTCCATGAGAAACATATGCATTTCAATCATGTGAGAATGATGCAAACAAAGGATAAGAAACATGGAATGCAACAACCTGAATATATTTGGAATGTTTCTTTAAAGTTTTGTAAGGACCTATTGAAAGATCCATATCAAACCAACACACTTTTCCATCCTTTCTCCCCGACAAGAATATTATCTCCTGTAGGGCACACTTCCATAAACCTCACACGGACCTGTCACAAGCCTTTTAACAAGCTCTTGTTTTACAAGGTTGTAAATTATGACATGTGTCTTTGTAGCAACAAAGGAAATTTCTCTGCTAGGGTAGAAAATAACATGAACAACACGCCCATGCATCATTTTGAAAGGGTTTTGAGTTTGCTTCTTATAAAGTTGGTGCACAGGTACTGCCAGAGTGTTACCATCGGGAGCAAGAGTCACTAAGTGGTCTCCTTTATGATGCCAAGATATCAAGCACACCGCCTTCAAATGGGTAATTTTGATTCCATAAAAATTTTAGTGTTTAATCCACTTAGCCAGAGAAGTGTTATCGCCCAAATCATCAGTCAATATAGGTTTTTATTTCACATGAAATAGTTTAGCAACTTTTTCTTGACCATCCTTACTTCCAAGTCTAGTATTTAGTACAAGAGTTTCCTTATCCACTGCAACTGTTAGAATAGAAAGCTGGGAACTGGATTCCATTAAACATGATGTATGGGCCTCCCAATATCCCAATGTTTAAGATAACGTGCAGATTCCACCTCCCAAATATGCACAATACCACCTTTTTAAGGTGAAATTGCTTTTTGACTATAGTTCTTCTTTCTAGACTCATTTTCAACGATTCCTTCACCTACCTCTTTCCAGCTCTAATTATGTTATTCCAAGCAACCAAAACAAATCATTTAAGCATTATTAACACTAATATAAAAATATCCCCCTTCCATCAGCCCCTGAAATATAGCTTTAAATGTCTTTATTGAAATACCTGCAAAAATTCTCATGCTCTTTCTTATGCAAAAATGGATTGATCTATCTGAAGGTGACACGAAAGGAAAGAGTTGTTGATTATACCTTATTATATTATTGCTCAGATTCTCTGAAAGAATTAAAATTTTCCACTCACGAAATATGAGTGTTTCCCTTTCAAAGAACCCACAAAATATCTCAAACCCTTGACAATTTTACGAAAATTTTAATGAGAGACATAATGGATACTGTTTTTCACAAAACCTACATTCCATATTTTTGAAAATGACCTTTTCTTGCCTAGGACCTAAGCTCGAAATTCATTGTCTATAAACACTGCGAATTTTTAATGAAGTGCACAGTAAAATTTCTTTCTTTGTTAAAAGCCGGCCTTCAACCATCAAATCCTCTTTTCGCGATGCTCTATCATACATTCTCACTTAAGAAGAAAAATTAAAATCATAAGATGATTTCAGGAGGGGTCTCTGCTAGTAAATTGTTTTTCTTCTTAGGGTGTCGAAATTCACAAGAATATGCCACATGATCAAAAGTTTTTTTGAAAAAAAAAATTATTTCACAACCCCCTCCTCCATTAAATATCAAATCCAGAGGGGTCCAAAATAATTATATGTTGTCGATCTGTTCATATGCAATCAAGATTCCTGAAACATGCACACTAATTAACCGATGGATTTTCTTAATGACACAAATGTTGTAGGAGTTTGAGACCTGACAATGAAGTGGAAGTTAATCAATGCATGTTGCAAACTAACTGTCTCTTGTGTAAGCCCTTGACTCAACATTTGATATGTTGGCTTGATTCGTAGTTCTACTTTGGAGGTCGGAAAACCTGTTTGACACCAACCTTTTTAATTCTCCATTATGGAAATTATCTCATACATTTCAAGAAAACTTAGCAGATATCCCTTATATAATAAAACGTTGGCAACTCCTTTCCTGCCTTATCCCGTGGACTGGCATGTTGTATAAGGTGCTGCTTTGGTGGGACTAACACCAATGAATAATCGACTTTCGCATATAAACTTGGAGATTGGAACCTTGGTTAATTTAATTTCTTTTTGTTTTTTGTTTCAATACTCGAAATATATAAAAAAACTTTATTAATAATATATAACTATATTTTTATATAATATTCCATATATTTAAAATTAAAAACTACGGTAAATAATAGAAAATTATTTTGAAAATTAACTAATTTCTAAATTTTGTACCCTTTTTCACTAGATTCTTTTGTGTTAAAAAAGGTTACAACATCGGCTCCAACTTAGGAATTCCTTCCCATGTGGGATGCCGAGAATTAGTAGAAGTTGTGCCTTTTTTTGTTGAACAATGGAGTCATGCCATCAACTTATGACTTGAAGCTGCAATCCAATATAGTCAAAGTGATACTCCCAATTGAAATACTGCAATCCTTAACTATATTTTCAAATTATAATTTGACCATTGTAACATGTTACCTCTCTGAATCCTTTGTCCATTGCTTACTATTCCCAACACAAAAGATATAAATCTTCAAACAATTAAGAAAATCTCACCAAGACCTCTAGCAACATTGCTTGAAAATAACTCTTTATTCATACCTACCATGTCCTTAAAATGAAACAATCCTTATGCTACAAACTAACCACTAATATACTCAACATTGGATCTTAAAATAACTAATTCAATCCCACTCACATTTACGTGACTGAACTAAAAATATACATTGTAAGGTGTAATCTACTTTCTAGTGTAATGAATTGAGGAGTGGATTTATGGTAGATCACTTTGCCAACAACAGAAAACTTGAAACATATTTAAATTATAAAACTCAAAGTCCACAAGAAATAGATACCTACATGTGAACTTTAAAATCTACATCCTCTATGTACATCTTAGATTTCTCATCATGGTTGAGAGAAAACAACATATAATACTAATTTCAACTATCAATGAGCCTTACCCAAACACATTACTAAAGGAAATTGACATTTCAAAGTAGTGGAATTCATAACTCACTGGAATCGTTGTATGACAAAGTGGAGTTCTAGGTGAAAACAATGAAACCAATAAAAATGCCTACTCCTGGTTGACCAACAAGGAATAAATCTAATCTTTATCATTCTCCAAGGAAAGACCTCTTTTATACTTGGCTCCCAACAATGGTGCCAAATGTTGTTCCTATTTCTTGTTGGAAGTCCTTAGCTGCAAAAAAACTATGCCGAGAAACCAACTCGACCAATCTTTAGGTTTAGGCTGGCCATTGAAGCAAAAGGGGCTCCCTCAATTGTTAAGAGGCCTTGTTTAACATTGTTAGCTATCATTGAACAACAACCTATGAAGTGCAATGGCCAAATTTATGGTTTACTTAGGGTGGTTGCTTATGATTACACAATCCTTGTTCATGAATAAATCCCTCTCTTGCAAATTCCTTGCTTAAAGTGTCAGCTTCCATAGTGACAAAATAACTTGAATTTTTTTAAATAATTTGATAGAGGAATAGAAGGGAATTCCTCATAATTAAGCATCCATACTGAATACTTTATCAACTAGGCAAATTGGCATGTGTGTAGAAGATTTCTACAACCAAACATAACAAATTCAAAAGATGATAGAAGGAAACAATTAAAAAGATGTAGATGATCTATCTGAGACACGTTGTCGAATAAACTAATCTATTTAAATTATTATAACTTTACACGAGATTTTAGAGAGTTTGATACTCAATCTATTCTTACCCAAAATATTCTATTATACTTTGAACATATGCGAAATAAGGTATGAATGCAATATAAAAACATTCAAGAAACACAAATTTCTTCATGAACTAGAGTGAGAAGGATTTCATTAGGAATTATGTAGTAAATGTTTTACAAATCTAAAGGGTTTTGGCATCAAATGTCAGCCCCTGTTTATTTCAAGTGAAACAATATATAGAATAAATATCTCCTGAACCATTACAATAATTCTAGAATAAAATCCTGAATAATAACTAAAACTAAAATAATACCTCTAATTTGTCTGTGGGAAACTTTGAACTGCTCATTAAAATCTAGAATTGGTTCATTGAATGCTAGAAGTTTGTAAAATAATGCTCAATTTTCTGATCTTCTACTGCTAGGTGTCCTATACGGATGATTTGGATTTATTTCAAATCTTTTAAATTTGGGAATGTTGAAGTCACTCTTTAAAGATTTTCCAATTTTCTTTGAGTTGTTGCAATGATGAAATGTGTACTAGAAATTTGTCAGCTTCCCTTTTCTCAAGGTCCATTATGCTACCTAAACACCAGTTGTCACGCAACACCTTTTCTCTTTGATATCTCTATTTATAGTAAGTAAAAACCTTCATGAAATCCTCATAATTTGTAACTACTTCATCATTCTGAGAAATGGAATATCCTTGGAAAACATAGGTAACGTTTGGTTCTATAAATGTTTCCCTCAGAAGCACAGTGAGAAAGAACCAAACCAACCATACATGTACTAAAACCATCTAAGAATAAAAATTCAATTATAAAACATTCAACTGAAATTCAAACACTTTAGTGCTAGTTCGAGAAAGTTGGCCATATGGTCAAAGTCCTTTCTTTAGATCAGTATTCAAAAAAGGTTTGATAAACCTTTCTTCCACACTAAAAGACAAAATTGTCTCCTCCTAATTTATGTGTGACCTCCATGGTTTTCTTTACTTGAGTTGCAGCATAAGCATAAACACGTGCATATGGACTTGTTGTATGTAACTTGTGCATTGTAGCGAAATAGTTTTGTAAAATTTAGGCATGTCAAAAGTAAAAATGCAGACATTGCTTTTGAAATATGATGAATTTATTTTTCCAATCTGCTAGTAATAGTGATTTAATAAATATGTTCGACCTTTATATCCTCTAACATGATTTTATGGTGTTCATCATTCTTTTTCTTTTGTAACTATAGAAGAGAAACCATCTAACTTCTACATAAAATACATATAAAGACCATGGTAAACTTCCGCAGAAGCAAAAAACTCATTGTTGACAGTCATTGATCTCATGTATGTCAAATAGCCTAACTTCATGTCTCGGTAAACCAAGTTATAATGTAATCCACGATAACATCTTGAAGTGGTTTATTAGCATTGACTGCAATTTTTTGCTTCTGACAAAACCTTACTAGTGACTCTTTCTGGAAATAAGAATTTGTTTCAATCTCAGAATCTCGACAAGAAACACTCTTATGTGTGTTTGAAAGAGTTCTATACTTTCTATTCCTTTCGGAAAACAATTCCTCAAAAGCTTATCTTGACCAAAGAGAGTATTTTTCTAATTTTTACATTGACTAGAGTAGAAAACCATATTAGACCTGAGAATGAATAAATTTATCCTTTGCATTTTTAATGCCCGTGAACATATAATAAAAAAATTAACACTATAGTATTTTGACCTCACAATTTGTGAACTTGGCACAATAATGTCCTCTTCATATTTATTGATTCTGCTGAAGGGATGATGATAACTTAATTACAATATAACTTTAAAACTAAATCATCCCCCACTGTAAACAACCACGACTACTTAGGATGAAACTGCAAATCTAAAACACCCTTTTGTTGTATTCCAGTGATATTGAATCCGTTTCAAAGGAAAAATTAAGGGATTCTAAAGTAAATGAGAATACACCATTCCATGAAAAACATATGTATTGCAATCATCTGAGCATGATGCAAACAAAGGGTAAGAAACATCGAATGCAACAACTTGAATATCTTTGGAATGGTTCTTTAAATTTTTCTAAGGACATGTTGAAAGATCCATACCAAACCAACACACTTTTCTATCCTTGCTCCCAACAAGAAGATTAGCTCCTCAAGGATGAACTGTCATGGACAAACTTGTCAGATACATTTTAACAATCTCTTATTTTACAAGGTCATAAATCTAGACATGTGTCTTTCTAGCAACAAATAAAATTGCTCTGCTAGCGTGGAAAAGAACATGGAAAACATGCTTGTGCATCTATTTGAGAAGGTTTTGAGTTTGCTTCTTAGAAAGTTGGCGCAAAAGTATTGCCCTAGTACCACTATAGGGTGCAACAGCCACAAAGTTGTCTCGTTTATCATGCCAAGATATCAATGTAATAATGTTGATTAATTCGAGTAGTACCCATAATTTTATTCATTGTAAGGTAGTCAAGGAATTGGATAGCTTCCTATATCTAGCACCACAATGTTAAGTGATGGTTACAAATGGAGGAATTATAACTTGCTCTAGAAAGTACCATAATATCATGGTAAGCATGGGGGAATATGTATTGAATAGTCCAATGCTTTCCAATCCAATGGGTGGTTCTAATTTGTACTAGGAGTTTAATCGTTAGAATATTTTGGGGAAATATCTTCTAATTTTCAAGAATGGATCCTCTATGGACCCTCCTCTGGCCTATGGAATGCCGGAAAATAAACTCTTGCATAGTGGTATTTACAAACACCATGGGGATCATTTGGATTAAAGTCCCTAGTACCTAATTCAAACTTCACTATCTCCTTTCCCTTAGAATCCATGAATTTCAAGTTCTTTATCTCGTATAATTCAATTTGAAAAGGAAGAGTGGGTTAGGGTTCTTTCTTCTACCCGTGAAGAGCTGCTGAAAACCATATGGCGAGATGATATGACACTTCTTACATGACACGCTTATCAATGGCATACATTGGTAAAAACATGCAAATGATTCTGTCTTCCAAACACTCTAAGGAAGGTGCCACCTAGTGATTCATACCAATATGTGATGTCTAATATCACCTCCATTTCTCCTCCTCACATGAAAGGTGGATTTTATTCAAAGATGTGCTTTCCCAAAAAGATGATTAAGTTGTCAGAGTAAAAGCATGTTAATGTGTATTACTTTTTCCCTTTTTGTAGCAAAGAAGTTTTATAAAAATAAATGCAGTTGGAATGTTTACTCTTAAATTTACAAAATCATGAATAATTAGGTGGTGGTAAAACAAGGCAAAACATGTTAATTTAAATTCAATTTCATGTCATATTTTTTTTAAAATTTAATATATATTTTTTATCTAATTTATTCATTTTTTTATTCATTAATATTTTACATAAATTTTTAAGTAGTGACAAAACTACGACCCCCCATTTCTCTATTGATTTATGTTTTTTAATTCCAATTTCCTTAAGAGATGTGTTGTAAACATTATAAAGATTGCTAAACATATTTAAAAATAAAAAGTAAGCACATTTTTTAATTATTATTAAAATACTAGTAAAAATGATAATCTTTTTGTATATATAAAAC
>APFE031329164.1:26109-112350 GCA_000404065.3 Pinus taeda
AAAGTTGGAGAACTTGTTGTTGATGCACGATGTGATCTTTCACCACTTGAACCTTTTTCTTCTTGATATGTCCTTATACCTTTAGAGTTTGAGGAGTGATAATTTCTTCCAATATTTTACAAGATAAGGTCAGATTCATTTCTTGATGCTCGATGTGATCTTTCACTTCTTGAACATTTTTCTTCTTGATATGTCCTTCTATCTCGATAGTTTGAGGAGTGGTAATTCCTGCCAATGATTTACAAGATATGGTCTGATTCAATTCTTCTATCTCTGGGGTTGGATCTTGGCGTATATCCTCTTCTTTTGATGTTTCTTGATCCTTTTCTTCCTCCTCTTCATACTCTATGTAAAATAATTTCTTCTCAACACACTTATGACCTTTAGTGCATTTGCTATCACAATTGTAACAAAGCCCTTTTTCTCTTTTTTCTTCCAATTGTTGTGGTGTAACCCTTGTAGGTTGTGGAAGGCTAGGAGAAACAACACTCCCATCTTCATAGCTGTGAGGGGTAGAATTCATTGTTGCCATAATTTTACTTTCTAGTATGTCACAAAGCCCTTTTACTCTTTCCAATTGTTGTGGTGTTGCTCTAAAGAAGGTGTTGCTCTTTGTATCCTCATTATGTGCTATCATTTCCTCTGTGAGAATGGACCACGTAACAAGTCGTTTACGAGAACAAAGCCCTTTATACCATAAAAATTGATCCGGTTCTAAATATGAAGATGCAATACATACCTTTTCTAACTGTGGTACACCATGTAGATCAAAATATTGCTCCATCTGAAGTATCCAATTTACCGGAACATTCCCATCAAACTTCCTCATCTTGTTTTTTCTTGATTTTAGGAGCTCGATCTTGAAACGACTATAACTCTTTACTTTTAGATCTTTAACTTCTAATGTCTTGAAATATCCCTCTGTGTCATCTTTCTAATGCCACCACTCTAACCTCAATTGGATTCTCCAATGAAACGTTATGCCAAATCTCCCACAGTGACCTGATTATAGACCTTTTTAGAAGAGCGAACTTGTATGAAGTGAACGTGTCACTATTTGGACCTTTCGCTCTGAAAAATATCTAGACGGAACTACAGTTTGTCCTCTTTCTGTAACGTTTTGTGAAATTTCAATCCGATGCTCAGAGCGAACGTTATGACAATTTTCCCCAGGTCACCTGTTTTTAATGTAATTCAGGATTCTACAAAATGACCAACTTCCTCAGTTCATATCTCCAAAACTATAGCACAAAAATCTCTGAAATTAGGACCTAAGCTTTAGTGTGATGTCTTCTCAAATGGGTTTTTTGTTTAGCTTCTGAAACGTCGTAGAAACAAAGTTATAGTGAAAATTTCACGATGACCTGTTTGTAGCAGCGAAACCCTAGAATCCAAAGCTCTGATACCAAATGTTATGAAACCAGCTCAAGAAAAGATAGAAAAGATATATCAATGCCTTAGAATTCAGCCTCTTTTAGGGGGCAACCTCCTTTACATTACATAAATGAACAATTCTTGGATGATATAAATGAAAAGGCCTCCTTTCTATATATATGAGTCTAAGGGGTCATTATATAATCAGAGCCTACGTAACAATAATAATGTAAGGGCACAATAATAACAATAGTGGGCTTCTATGGGTACAATAGTAACAATATGGGCACTACATGGGTACATCAATATAATAAAGGGGTTGTAATAATAATGATAAGGGGTTACATTAGTAGTATAGGGGCCTAATATTATATGTTTCACTGCAAATGGCTTATGTAGCTCATCTTCCTATGACCTTGATTTCAAGCTCACATTTTTTCTTGACTCTTACCAATGGGTTCATACTAAATCTTGATGGGGAGACTAAGATACAAGCAGGTATATTTGGGAATGATGGGGTAGTAATGAATCACAAATATAGTATCATTTTTTCTTTATACATTAGCATTTCAAACAACAGATAAATTTGAGGCTCCAACTTAGGGACTAACTTAAGTGTTGAATAAGGAAATGATACACTCAATATTGAAAGAGATTCTCCACTCTAGTAATTAGGTTTCAAATAAATGGGTCATCATAAAATGGAGTATTCAGGATCTATTGAATGAAATTAGGTGTTTTGCTGCAATATTCATGTAATAAGGTTCTCCTATGTAATAATATGGTTCAATAAGATGTGGAACTAGATAGGAAACCAAGGAGATCATTTAAGACTAAAGAAAATTTAAGTGAGAATTCGTAAAACTCCATGTTGGAAGAAAAGAAGATAACATGTCACAGATTGATGTATGGGAATACTAGCACCTCTACTCATGTTAAATCATGGCTCTCTCACTTAAGGCAAGACAAATAATTTCCACCAACAACCATAATGAATTGTGTAGCAACACAGCTATCATTGTTTTGGGTGGAGGAAAAATATTACTAAATACCTCTATTTTCCTAGACTATTTTAAAAGGAACAATAGGAGACATCTAAAATATGTATAGTGTAGTAATTGATCTACTTTGAAGCATAGTGCATAGAGGAGACCACTTTCATGATTTTTGGAGACTCTTGCTAGACAAAAAGGGGCTTATAGTTCTACATGTCCCTCAATGAGACCCAAATCAATTAAACAAGGTGAATATTTCAATAGAAATTTGGTGCTAATGCATTGGTCAAGGTGATGGTAGATGAAGAAAGGGCCATTCTGAGGATTTTTTCTATTTCATCCAGGAATGCTTAGAGCAAAGGCACAGAAGTATCATATCCTAACATGGTTCATAAATGATAAATGAATTTGTTTTTTGTCACAACCGTTACCAGTAAGCTAAAGCCTCCTTATAGAGATGCACCACCCTACCCGCTTGGATTTTGATCCTGTGACATAGATAATGTGTCTAATTGGACTTTTCCAATTTGTCTATACCCTCAAGGAGCCATTGGTTCATGCTCAAATGGTTAGAATATTTTACGAGGTGGTATTCGATAGGTAAACTAGTGATAATACATAATAAAGGTCTTGGTACAACCCTCTACTAGGCACCAAGGTAATTATGTGTAGTTATGATAGAAATTTTTTGTTTTCTCCCATAAAAAATAACATTGTACAACATTCAAAGCGTATCGAAGATAAATATGAAGATTACCCATTGACAATCTTGCAATTACTCGAAGTTGAATTATTGGCATACTTTCTAGCCATGATGAGCCAAGGGAAACACATCATAAACTCATTTCAAATGCATAAGACTACAAGAATTATCATTTTAAAGATGGATTATAAGTCATTCCCAATTTTTAGAATCATTGTTGAAGAAATCCTTAGAATATAGAAATAGAATTGATATTTTTCCATATCAGCTTTGTTGGTAACTATTTACTTCCTATTAATATCCTCCAGTTCAAATCCAATAGAAGATGAGACAGATCCACACAATGGTCTCATCTTCTAGAAGTCGTGATTCTAAACAATCATCAAACAAGCCAAAATGAAACTAAAAACTATTTTATCAACAATGGATCAGAGCAGAGCCAATCACCAAACTTATATGGAAGGTTGTTCATTTATTAAAGGGAAGAAATAATAAGAAAAAATATATGTAACTCATGCAAGACACAATCCAATCCAAGTTAATATAGTTGAAAAAAATATCAAACTCATGCAGCAACTATTCCTTGAAATGAGTGTTATAACTACAAGGGACCTACATATCTAAAAATCTTTTGCTTCAATAATCACAATTTTATCAATAAATTTGCAATCAAATTGTTGATGCACGCAAATATATCCAAATGAAATTTGTTAACCATTTAGTGTTCAAGAATTTTACTCTACTTCAGTTATTTGTCAAATGGCTTAAATGAATGAATAATAGAGCACTTTGTTTGATACAAATAGAAGCATAATTATGAATATTCTACAAGCAACCAATCTAATATGATATAGATTTTGATATAGTCTAAACAATTTTTATATATTTTGAGAAGTTATTGTCAAAGATACTAACTGGAAAACTTGGCGAGGAGCCCAACAATGTCTACTCACAATGAAACTAAGAGTTAAACTGAAAAATATACATGTGACACAATGTGGTATTATTTTACAAAGTTGTTCGTGATGGACTACTCAAGAAGGAAAAATCACAAGATTTCTTATATGAAGAGAAACCCGCTATTTGTAGATTTTGTGTAATGCATTGAACTATAAAAAAATGATATAAGTACACATATAATGGTTACACTTTTATTTTCCTCTTCAAGTGCACATATTATCAATTCCATATGTTTAAAGACTTAACATATGAAGGTGAGAACTTTTCCTCTTCAAAGGGACAAGCAAAAAATCGTCACCAAATGCTAAAATAGGAATACCAAAAGATAAGTAATAATCCATAGAATGTGAAGAGTATTATCTTACTATTCAATCATCTTTTGTAGTGTCACAGATCTTCCATGTCATGTGAAAATTAGAGATAGTATAAATAAAGTAAAATCAATGTACACAAAGAAAAACAACAAGGTTTATCTACAAAGAAAAGGCAACTAAAAATAGTAAAAACAAGTGTACATATAGATATACATCCACATATTGATACAATTTACCACCAAACTCAGCCATTTTCCTATAGAGGTACCTCTTGAGATTTGATTCATATTAAATCTTGATGGAGCAACTAGGGTCCAAGTAGGCAGATAGTAGAAGTTAACTTCATACAAGAAATTTTTGTTTTTGAAAATGGAACTAGATCCTAATGCTCCTTTTCATTTTTATTTTGGTTATTGGGTGAAATTTGAGGCTATAGTTTTTTGAGAATTATTAAGTGTTATAGTTAACTTTTAGGATTATCTATGAATCTGATCTAATGGACCATGCTTGGCACAACCCAAAATGATTCCACAAAATTCCTAGAAAATAAAAGGAAAAAACTCAATTCTCTATGTGCCATGAAGACTAGGCAACCCCAACCAACATGGTTTTCTTTTTTTTCAAAGCCTAAATAGAATTAGAAAACTAGAGAAAAAGCTAAAGTAATCCATACAAAAGAATACTTGCTGAGAATTCTTTGAAATAAAAAATATGGTCAAATTTACTCTATGCTTACATATCAACCTTCCTATTTTTGTTTTCTTTTTGAATTTAGTCCAGGTGGGGGTTGGGGTATGGTTCGTGAGGGTTGTGTTTTGTGGGGGTTGGGGCAGGGTATGTGAGTTATGTGTTTTGTGGAGTGGTAGTTGATATTGTTTTCAAATGAGAAATTTGATGTTGTATGTTCGAATGTGTTGATGGGTTTGGAATTCTTGAGGTTCTATTGTATGGGGGTTAATGGATGATTGTGTCAAATTCAACTAAATTAGTGTCATGTATATAAGCCATGGTAAATAAACATAATATAAAATATATCAAACACACTAACAAAAACACAATATAGAAGAAATCAAACACACTAAGAACCCTAGGAAATACCCTAGGAAAACACCAACTCTGGGGATAACCTAGGTAACATAATTCCATGAAACGCTTGACCCATTACAATGGGTTGGGAGCCCACACTTGCTATACCCTTGGCGCCTTAAAACTCATGGTTGGTAAATCCATACTTGCTTAACCTTTGGCACATTTCAATGGAGACTAATAAGCCTATTTATAGGCTTCTTTCCATCCAAATATAACTTTCATAATACCATGGGCCCAAAACCACTAGCTATGGAATATCATTCCCAAGCCAAGGTGAATCCTAAAAATTGAATCACCTTAACTAGATTCATTGTACCCTTATTTTGGGCAATTGTTAATTTTTTTTTTTCCATAAATATATTATTAAAAATGTATTTTATATTATTTACATTGGAAGAGAGTCAAGACTATGTTGAGTAGATTTAACACATGGATCTTCTAGCAAGAATATAAGTATCGATCATTATTTTCTTTTGACCAAGCTTCAGTATGTGTTGCTGGAGACATTGTTTGCTATGAAAGAGTTGTTGAGTTTGGTGATGATGTTGTCATTGTTGCATAAGTTTCCATTTCTTTCCAGCTTAATTGATGGGTTTTCAAGAAATCACTTCCAATAAATTATATTTTATCATGTGTAGTTGATTGAATTTAGTTTTTTCTTAATTCTTGTTTATTACTTGATCAACACCTAGTTTTTCTATATCTGATTGTCACTTTTGCAAAGCTTATCATACCCCTAGTTGTAAGGCTAAATATAGAGGATTTAAGGATACTATTGTTAACGAGCTTCTTGCTCTTATTTTAAAGGTATATATTAGTGGTTACATCGATAAATTGATTGATGATATTTTTATGCAGTTTCAAAATATCCCCAGTAATCATTATGGTCCATGAAGCATGAGTGCACAAATCTATCTCTGAATGTTCTTTGCTTGCTGCAAGCGTTAATTGACAAGACTGGACTTAATCCAGTTGAAGTTGGTGATATTGTAGTTGGTATTGTTCTTACACCTGGATCTCAATGTTCCAATCAGTAAAAGATGGTTGCCTTTTATGCTTGATTCCTAGGTGTATATCCTACCATTCCATGTGTCAAATGAATTATTTTTTTGTTGGATGCCTAATTTTCTATGACAAATACATGCTTCTTACCATGTTATCTCTTTGAATATTGTACCTATCAGGATTGAATAGAAATCACTCTTCATTCCTACAAGAAATTATGGATGTTGCAATTGCAATTAAAGTTGGGTTTTATGACTGGTGTATCAATATATAATTACTACCACTAGATTATCATAATAGATTTCAATTTACATAAGTTTATGATTTCAATTTGTTTTCTTCCTGTGTCAGTGTAGGAGTGGAGTAAATTAATATCAATAAAATTTAATGATGTTGTAAACATAAGGCTTTTAATTTTTTCAATAGTTTCAATTTGATGTTTTTTCCATACTCTTCTATGTCTTTAATATAGCTTACTATTCCCTTCATATTTATGCACACACACATACAAACACAAAAGCACAAACACACACACACACACACACATATATAGATACACATGCCTACTCAAGGATAGATATATAATTACTTCATTGAATATTTGTGTCGAAGGAAATGATGGATTTTGTCGCCCCTTGTAATAGGTTGAATTTTTCAGAAAAGAATCGATTCACTTTTGCCCATCAGTATCATCTCAGAAAATGTAGCTGAGAATTATGGACTTTCATGTCAAGACGAGGATCAAGAAGTGGTATATGGATGTTATTTTAAGCTTTTTATTTGAGTGAAGTCAATTTTGGTGTAGTTGATATGAATTCATCAATGAAGGCGAGGAATGGGAGTTGAATATTAACATCTAGAAGTATTTTTTAGGTTGAGTTTCATAGGCGCACAATAGTAGTATTATTTGTAGGGAAGTTCAAAGATGAGATCAACCAAGTTGAAGAAAAGGTACAAAACAAACATGTTCCATAATTCCAAAGTTGGAGTCACTAGAGAGTTGCCATAATGGTACTTAATGTGTTTCTTGTTTTTGTGTTGAAGATTGTTGATCCTAAAGCTGGGGATGAGAAGCTCATCGCAACATATGTTGATGATGACCTTCATCCTAATGCCTTTCTTTATGATTTAGGGAAAATCAAATGTGCATTTAATAAGGGGGGAAGCACTATTGCTGGTATAGAGTTTCTTTCCCAATTGCATGCTAAGCATGTTTTCTATGTTGTTGATTTTATCAAAAAATTTATAACACGTGTTGGATTCATGGGATTAGACCCAGGCTTAGAGTTAGCTGCGCTAACCAAGAAACCTTATACCACAAATCCTTTTGGAAATGACGTGCTTGCACAAACCACTGTCTTACCTGAGGCAATATTTGGGGATGTTAGAACTTAGTTTCTGCATCCAGAGCAATAATGCAGTGTGTCTATAAGGTTTTTAACAATTTAGGGCTTAATATGACCTTCGTGAACCACTAGCATTATTCTTATAGTCGTAAATGGTTTTCCCTCTTAACAAATTTTCAAACTATGTGAAACTATTATAACATGCATTATTCAGAATATAAAACAATATCTAAACCTTCACATTGTAATTGTAGAAGAAATATATAAAATGAATCATAAACACGCTAAACACAAAAATTATGCAAATATATAGAGATAAACAAATTTATCATTAAATTTCTTCTTTTATTCAAGTCTTTTCAAATACAATCTTTTTGACCCCACGAACACAGCTCCAAGGGCCTGTGCACTTAGCTGCAGAATTACCAAGGCCTCCATGCACACAACTGTAAGAGCCCTCCCCTTCGTCTCACTATAGAAATATATTAAAAAAAGACACTCGAAAGTATTTCATCCCTTCAACATATATCTTAGACTTTCTAAAACATCCCCTTATATATGCTTTTACCCTTACAATACGATGGTCTGGAAACCATGGGCGAAGCTTAAAATCCTCTAGATAATCCCATCCCTTTACAAAAGAAGGGGATTTGAGCCACCATAAATCCACTTTGACTCTTATAACCCTGAGCTAATCACGCTCTGCTCCTAAAATTGTGGAGTCTTTACATCACTCAAACAAAACTTAGACCTAGTGGACCCCTACCCAACAAACCCCAACACAATGATATGACTTTTCCTTGAGTCACTCTGTTGGTATGTCGTTGATATTTGATTTTAAGCCTCTATATGCAGTCTATAATGGATGGAGAATTGTTGTGCATTATTCTGTGACTTGTTGAACTTCGTCAATGAGATTCTTTGTGGTCAACCTCCTTGCTACGAGGTCGATTATCCCCTCGATTTGCTACATTCTCTTTAGTTTTCCCTCTACTTCTAGTGAGAACTGTTAAGCCTCATATTCCCAAGGTTACATCCACACAGAGATGATATGTGCCTTTCGACAACTCATTGATTAGCAGTGTTCCTTCGTGGAAACAGGCGAATCGTTGCCCATCTGCTAAGGTCCATGTCATGGCTTTAAGTTCATAAAACTATAATTTCTTGTATTTGATATCTTATTCAATCTTATACACACGTGGTTCCTCCTACAATGTGGCCCACACTTCCATTGTATATTCAAAAAGTTTACTACATTCAACGACTATAGTCTCTATCTGAACCTTAGCAATTTTGATGGAAGCTTCACACTCCTCACGAACTTATGGTAGCATTGTAGGCTACAACTTCATCTGAAGCTTCGTAATATGCATCTATAATTTGAAGTGAATATTTTCCAACTATTCCTTCAATTATATGACTACTACTACTAGTTTATGAATATTTTCTATGGAAGCTACCTCAGTTGGGATCTGGGGCTCTGGAAGCTGGTTGTGTTCTTTGGTTATGGCCTCTTCCAATTACTAGTTGTGCTTAGCTGCCTCCTCATGATCCTACATCACTTTATTCTTTTCCTTGAACATATGTTGATTGTCTATTTTAACTTCATTGATGACCAATAGAGTTCGTTGCTCTCATATCTTGAGCTCATCTGTGACGCCTTGATGAAGCTCATGTAACATCTTAAGGGGAAGCATTGCAAGATTTAGGCTCAGACTCTTCAATTTTTGTATGATCTCCCTTTCCTTTATAGACTCAATGTATAGTGATCCTTTTGGATATTGGAATACTCAAAGGCATGTAGCAATCTCGGTTGTCAAAGGTACCATGCTCACTTGCTTCGGGATCACCTCAAAAATGCTCACTTGAATCATGCTCGTTTGCATCTACAAATAATTAAGGCCCTATTGTACCTTTGGAAATACTACCCTGTATTAATCCTCGATGTTCCCCTACATATCCTTCATTGCAACTGTTATCCCAAAATCAACCCCTAATAGGCTGCTAATAAGGAAGACTCTGAACAACCATTTAAAACCAACTTTTGGCTGAGGTTTAGCCTCCTCAACTTGAGAGGGCTCTCTCACTAGATTAAAGATTTTGAAAATGAATAAGATGGATAACTATATGAAACAAATAATGAAGTGTAAATGGTTGAAACACAATTAGAAAATATTCATTGGGATTATGGAGTCAAAAATGTTTCAATATGACAATAATGTTAGCTTTACATGGAAGTCAGGGCATCTAGAATTCAACACATGGATAGTACGTCAAAAACATAACGGACAACACAATTTATAAATGTATGAAGGAAGTTAGAGCACAAAAAATGATTTGTAAGTAATCATACATTCATACAATTGTAAATAATGAAAAGAGGACAACACAAGACATTTTGAACATTGAATTCCTTCTGATTCCTGAGAAGCAAATCCAAATACTGTATTACTTAAAACTGAGTCTTTACATAAAAGCACAATATGAGAGTTTATTTGAAAATTTCCAACCCTTGATACATTCGATTTTCTCCCATATATAGAGTTCATTACATAGATTCCTTCCTCTAGCATGAGGGGAATTCGTATTCTTCCTAATTTGACATCTAGTGACACTTAAAACCAACTATTTAATATAACTGACTATTAACTGGTAGTTCTAGAGAGCTAAAACAAGTAGTAGTGTAACTCCTCATTATGTTGGTATTTAACATTAATTACAATACAAACTCGTTGTCTAACAAGTGGCCTTCTTTAGTTTGGCTTTGGTGGAGGCTTTGAACTTCTTGTTGACCCTTGATGTCTCATCCTTTGACTGTTCCTAGATATTAGGAAGTTGTTCCTATTTTTCTACTTTTGGCCTCAAAAAGGATCTTCGATGTTTATTATCCCTGTCGTTCCTCTTAATTACATGAAATGCATTGGATTAGCTTGTTTTCCCTATGTTGTAGACCTTGCACCCATATACGTGGTAGGACAAAAAACTCCTTTAATGTTGCCTGAAACATCATGAATAGTTCTAGCTACGAAATAATGACTATTTTCATAACATAAAGCTTGGAGATCATGAATGTATTCCGTGGCCTTGTTTTTCCCTTGCTTGATGTTTATACCTTGTAAGTAATCCCTTTCAGATGCCCATCTTCAAAAATATTTCCTTTTTCTTCTCAAAATTAGCGTACAAAATCATTATATGTATCCGTAGCCATTTCATACCGTGGTACAAAACTGTTGTGCATTAGGCATCATCTACAGTAGTTTCGTAGCACGCTGCAAAACTGCTATGTGATTTCAAAGACGCAGTTTTATGCCAAAATTTAACTTCCCTGATTTTTCTTTCCTTCGAAATGGCTCTTCCATATGCCATGAAGCTATTCAAAACTGAATAAACTGCTACCATTCTGCAAAGTAAACTTCAAAAGGTGGTCCACATCAAAATTTAGGATTTAGCCTTACTTGCTATGTAGCTTTTCTTAGCTTAAGATGTCATTCAGGCTGGTTCAGCTGTATCTTCAGATCTTCGATTTGCCTCTTCATAATTCGAATTCCAGCTCTCAATTTTGCATTGAATTTTTTGATGTATCTTGCTTCTTTTATTGTAGGGACTATCCAGGTGAAGTATTGAGCATCATAGCTAACCACTTCGGGTATTGAAATTCTTTTATCTCCCCACAGAGCTTCCATTTTGTTAAAATAAGCTTCCTTGATTGCATATTTCCTTGAGGTTTTTCTTAGTTTGGTAATTTCAAGATTTGCCAGCTCCAGTTTCTTCTTCAACTCTTCAATACTACATTCCTCTTGTTGAGAGATAACTGCCTTACCTCTGTCAGTTTTATTCAGTTGTGATGATGTTTTATTATGAAACCGCAAGTCCTTCATGTAATTTTGCTACCTCCCGTCTCTCACTTGCTTTTGGTTGTGTCCCTTGTATCTCTTTTGAATGCCTTGTCAACGATCTTCTTGGCTTAAAAACAAATTCAGAAGCCTGATCATCAAATTTTAGTTTTTTAAAGGTTTTGGCTTTTTTGGTTTTGCCTTTAATTTCTTCCATTAAGTCTGCTCGAACCAGAGGAGATTCTTCAATATCAATAGCTTGAAGCAAATCGTTGAAACTTCCTTTTGAAGTTGGGCTCCCGTAAGAAACCATTGTCTTACCTTTTCTTTAGCTAGCTAGCCCCTGGTTACTCTTCTTTGGACAGTTTCACTTGTGGATTTCTCTTGTACACCTTCTTTGATCTGAACCTTCTTTTTTTGTGACTTCTCAGGTGTGTCTTCAATCACTAGTGGTCTCATGGGCTCCTTCACCTGCTTCCTGGGTTTCAATGTCATGAATCTTCTTGATCTTGTTTCTTCACGATGACTAACTGTTGGTGAAGAAATCCTCGTAGCCTGAGGGCTGAGACCAGTTTCATTCTTGAAGCCAAACATAAACAAGAAAATGGACCACTCCCTATCTATTTTTTGGAGCTCATTCAAAACGATCAATTTGACTAAGCCATGATGAAACAACAAGGTCTCACAGGCTTCCTTCTTCAACTGAACCTTGTCACACATTTTGCCTAGGCTACGAAACAGATAGAAAGGCAAATCCAGAGATATCTTTCCATTGAAATGAAGTAGAAGTCTAAAGTGATAGGAATACACCTTATGATACCTACCCTCATAGGTAAAGTATCTCGATATGTAGCTAAGAAAATTGGCATATGAACCCTTGACAAAGCTCCTAGGCATTGACTTGTTTAAGTTTGAATCAATGAACTATGTCTTTAAGAATTCCTTGCAAGGAGTCATATCACACATGAAGTTTTTAAACCACCTCCTATCTCCTTGGAATTTTAGTGATTGTAGATATAACCTCTAGAGAGATTGGTAATTCAAGCACTCCAACCTTTGAATTCAATCCTGTGAAATTGAAAGCAAATTCTTTGGTGACTTGCATGTGGCCTCGAAGTTTTTCACAAAATCTCCAATAACCAACCTATTTGAAAGCTTGTTCAAATTCATTGTTATTCAAGAGAACATGTAAGCCTTCACACTCATTCCTCAGACACCTGCCTGACCTATGATCATTCGTTTATGTAGACATCTCCATGGGATCGCTACAAAATAAAAATTGAAAGAGCTTGCACCGTCTTAATCTTAGTCACTGCTTCGCTTGAAATGGAAAGGGAAGCTAGCTCACTTGAAATGGAAAGAGTTATGGTTAAATGCCTGTCAATTTTCTTATCATGCATGAACCCAAGCATAATCATAACTGAAAATAGTTGGACCCCTTTTTGTAATTTGAAACTTGATTGTACCAAGACACCTAATGAACCTATTGATGCGAATAAGCGGTTGCATGTGATAGGCATGCGTACGGACTGATAGTGGATGACGTAATAATAACATATTATTATATATTGGACAACTAGGTGAGATTTGACTTGGATCTACACGAATCCCCAATTTCGTAGCACAACCAGTGCAAATTTTGGGTTTTATGCTACGAAAACTCGTAGACTTTGTTTTCCGCTATGAAAGCTCCTAGTCTGGGTTTTGCACTACAGAAGCCTTGAGATAAGCACACATGGAAATTTATCTGCGATGTCATACTAGTGACAGGAAAAAATAGAGTGCTAACTCTATTTAAGAATACCAACAAGACTCTCTTCTAGATTTTAGACTCTAAAACAAACCATGGAAAGACTAGACCAAGACTAACATCAATCCTTTGGAATCAAACCGATGTTCAAAATTTAGAAGTTTTTTTTCTTAAGTGATAGCAGTGGCTCCACTTGGGATAGTGTGCCCTTGGGGTACACTAAGAACTTTTAGGTAGAATGCTTCATCCTCTTATGATAAACAGAAATTTATTTGACAAGCATCCCCTTTAAGCTTCTTGGGCCTTCACCTTGGGCTTAAGCCTTCTATTTCAGCTTGTCATTATTAGCAAAAAAGAAAAATTGATAAAACAGATATGTACAATGTTATGAAATATTGATAGTACTTCAACAGTGATAATTCTTTAGGAACCTGCCATTAACAGGTCGTCCAGCATATGGTTCTCCATCAATTTCATTTAGAATGTAAGTTTCGTTTCCATGGAAAGAAGCAACCTGATAAGGACCTTTCCACAAATTTTCAAACTTATTGTGCTTGCCCTTTTATTTGATTCTAGCCTCCCATTACAGCACTTTCTCATGGATCTAAAAGCTAACTTCTTTGATCTTTTTATCAAACGTATTCTTGATTCTGTTCTGATTGTGTTGATGACTGTCATATGATTCATTTCTCTTCTCGTGTAGGGCTATTGGCTGATTGATTCTCCGTTTTATACCATTTGGTTCCTCTTCTAGTCCTTGAATTAGTTTCATTACAGGTACCCCAAGTGATGTTGGAAATATAGCTTCAGAATCATACACTAATTCATATGGATAAGTGCCAATAGATCTCTTTGTACAAATCCTATCAGCCCACAAGGCATACTTCAATTTCAAATGCCAAGCTTTCTTGTTTTCTTGAAGCACTTTTAAATGATCCTTACAATGCTTTTGTTTGATGATTCAGCAAGGCCATTTCTTTGCAGATAATAAGCAGTAGAATGTCGAAGAGTAATGTGATATTGGTGACAAAAATTAATGATTTTCTTGGACTTAAAAGCTTGAGCATTGTCAATTATAATCTTCATTGGGCAGCCAAATCTAGACAATATATTATTCTCTAGAAAATAAATAATTATTGAATCATTAGCTTGCCTTGTTTGAATCACCTCTATCCATTTGGTGAAGTAATCCATTGCTGTGAGAATATAGTGATGCTGTCTTGATGAAGGAGAATGAATTTCTCCAATAAAATCCAATCCCCATTACTGTAAAGGTGCCTCAACATATATAGGAACCAAAGGCAAGGGCACAAGCTTCCTCTTTCCTTCAAATATTTGACATTCATGACATTCTGCTACCCTTTTGTAAATGTCTCTGAATATAGTTGGCCAAAAATATCCAGCTCTTAGGATCTTATTTGCAGTAGATTTCCAAAAGCGGTGTCCTCCACAATCCCCCTTATGAAATTCTTCAATCACTTTATTAGCTTCTTATTCATGGAGACAGTTTAAAAAAATCCCTCCTACATCTTTCCAAAACAAATTTTGGTCTTATAGAAAATATCTTAAAGATTTCTACTTGATGAACCTTGTTTTGGACTTGTTAAATTGGCAGGGGCTTTATTATGCTGTAGAACAAAAGCCACATCCTTGTATCATTCTGAAACCAAGAATTTCTCATTGATTTGGACCAATTCTTCCTCGTTTTCAGAAATTTCTAAGATTTCTACATTCAAATCTATGTCAAGACAGTCTAGATTTGAGTGAGTCATTAGCTTTGTTAAGCCTTGACCCTTCACTTATTTGGTATATTTGATGTCAATGTCATACTCTAGCAATTTTTCTATCCATTTGGCCCTTTTTTCATCCGGTTCTGCTTGTTTTAAGATATCTTTTATTATAGCACTTGGAACATAAGCGACAATATGAGAATGAAAAAAATAGATTCTAAAACCTTTTATAGCTTTCACCAAGGCATAAGCTTGCTTTTCTAGAATATTGTACTTCAGTTCAACATTTGCTAATGTCCTACTAGAAAAAGAAATAGGTTGTTATGTACCTTGATTTCCTTTTTGCAACAAAACTCCAACAATTCTATCTCTAGAAGCAAATGTAAAAATAAGAAATTCTTTGGTAAAATATGGACTGATAAGTATTGGTGCTCATGTAAGTGCATTCTTGATTTCCTCAAAATATTTCTTTGCTTCAGCTATCCACTTGAAGTCCACTCCTTTCTTCAACATCCTTGTTATATTCTTGACTATCTCAGCAAGATTGGGAATGAAGCGCCTAACAAAATTCACCTTTCGAAGAAAAGATTGGATCTCTTTCCTACTTCTTGGTAGATCTAGCTTTTGAATTGCATTAACTCTATTGGGATCAATCCTAATTCCTTCTTCAAAAATAATATGACTAAGTAGCTTGCCTGATGTTAAAGCAAAGATACTTTTAATGGGACAAAGAGAAATACCAAACCTTCTACATTTCAGCAAAATTCTTTCAAGATGCTTCAAATGATCTTCTTCTCTCTTTGAAAAAACCGTGATGTCATAAAGATAAAAAACCACTAATTTATCCTTTTCTTCAGCAAATGAAATATCTGTTGCTCTTTTAAAAGTGGCCCTTACATTCATGAGACCAAAAGGCATCTTGGTGTACATGAATGTACCCGATGGAATTGTGAAGGTTGTCTTCTCTTGATCATTCGAATGCACAAGAATCTGATTGTATCCTAAGAAACCATAAAGCATAGACATTCTTTGTGACCCAACAATATTTTGCAGAATTAAATCTATCTTGAGAAGAGGATAGTTATCTTTCAATGTAGCCTTATTCAAATTTTTGAAGTCTATACAAATTTTGATCTCTTCATTCTTCTTCCTAACTGGAACCAAATTTGCAAGACAATTTGAGAATCTGATTGGAACAATGACTTTGGCATGAAAGAGTTTCTTCATTTCCTTTTCAATCAAAGGCATGAGAAGAGGATTAATTCTCCTTAACTTTTGCTTGAAAGGTTTCTCATTCTCTGTAATAGGAATAGTATGCTGAATAATAGAAGAATCATATTGTTTCAAATCAGCATAGCTCCATGCAAAAACATCAATAAACCTTTTCATCATCTCAACACATTTCGCCTTCATATCAGATGAAAAAAACTTTGAGACTTTAACCATATTAGCTACAACTGAAGTCCCTAAAATGCAGCTCTCTACTTCCTCCTTATCAGCCTGCATTTTTGGAGCTTTGAGCACATCATTTTGATCAAACAACTTCTCAAGAGGAATGAGACCCTTAGGTCTTGAATTGTTTTTTAATTGTAAGACTTCAATCTTTTCCTTTGACTCCACAAACATATTTTGTTGATCCACTTGAGTGCTTTCAAATTGCTCCTTTAATTCAATGAAATTATTTACTTGTTGATCATCTTCAAAGGCTTGCCAATTAGTGATGTTATCAGGTATAGCTAGTCGATGATGAACCTCCACCTCATACTTTTTAGAAGAATGAATAGGAATAACAAACAAACTGGTGGAACAGCAAGGGAATCTGCAATAGAGTTTTGGTCTCTAGTTTTGATAGTGAAAGAATATGCTTGAAACTTTTCCAACATATCTAACACTAGATTTTTGTATGCTTTCATCCTTACATCCTTTGTTTGATAAGCACCTTCCACTTGTTTAATCACCAATTCAGCATCTCCAAAAACAGAAATGTTTTTAGCTTTAACTTTAACAAGACTTCTAAGCCCAAAGTCAGAGATTCGTATTCAGCCTATTGTTTGTGCAATGAAAGTTTAGTTTGTAAGAATGAAACTTACTTTCATCGCTTGGGCTTCTGATCCAAATTCCATCACCTACCCCTTCCTTACCTGCTGATCCATCAAAGTATAATGACCACCATCTCTTTGTTTCTTTCTCATCTTCTTGCTGATTTCTTGAAAGCATCTCCTCGAATCCATTATCAACTGACTCATTGAAAAGGATGGCCGATCAGAGTTCAGTATCAAATGAATAAATAGGAAACTTTTGAGGTTTGTTTTTGCTGCGTACCATATAGGCCATTTTGTTCTCTCAATATAATCTCCTTTGCTCACCAAAAATAGGGATGGTAGCATAAGTAAGGTCCATATGCATTGTGCCTTTGATTTTTTCTACCCACGATCTTGACATAAGCATCCCAAACTTTGGCGGAATGTCAGCCACAACAATTTCCATG
The DNA here is from genome assembly GCA_000404065.3 of Pinus taeda. Classification (NCBI taxonomy): domain Eukaryota; kingdom Viridiplantae; phylum Streptophyta; class Pinopsida; order Pinales; family Pinaceae; genus Pinus; species Pinus taeda. Next base: position 43,697 of record APFE031329164.1, read on the forward strand.
AAAATTGTCTTTGTTGGGAATCTGTGTTAGACCAACAACAACATCTTTAATTAAACCAATCCATTGGACTCTTTTTGAACCAAAAGATAATAAATCTGTATATGGTCTTGTTACCTGTAATCCTAACCTTTCCATGATTACCTTGGGCATAATATTATGAGAGGCCCTTGAATCCAACATAGAATTATGTAAGGTCATATCATGAATACTAATGCTTACATAGAAAGGAGGAAATTCTTCATTCTGATCATCTTTAAGTCTTGGATCGAAGTATATATTAGGATTATCTTCTTGAATATTTAAGATATCAGTAGCTCCTAGTTGTGACTTAAGCATCTGTACAATCTTACTTCTGTATTTATCTACCTTGAGAATTTCACTAAATGGGAGTAATATTTTTATTTTTGCAATGTCATTCTGAAGGTTAAAAACAGAAACAGATTTCTCAATTTCTTTAGTAGGAAATAGAGGTTGAATATCCGTTTTATGAAGTGGAGCATCATTTTTACCTTCAAAAGCCTTTGGGTTGTCCCTCTTGGCTTCAACAGCCTTTGAAGCATCCTTCTTGGGCTATGTTTTGTTTACAATAATTGGCACATTTCTATTCATGTGTTTTTGCATTTCAAATATAGCATGTTGATAACCCTTTAAATAATCTAAAGGTTCCTCTCCTTGTTTGTTCAAACTGGTCTCATCATGTTCTTCCTTATTCAAGAAAATCACTAACATTTCTTCGTCAAGATAATGGATGGATTCTTCAAGAATCTCAGGCTCATCTTCTTCATCAACCAAGTTCTGTTGAAAAGGAGGTCTCACTGGAGGATTAGGCTATTGATTCATGTTTTCTCTTGGCCTCTGCTGGCTTTGAGGTATCCTAAATTGAGGATTTCTAAATTAAGGTTCCTACTGCACAAGAGGATCAGATGTATTTCCAAGAGCCAACATATCCATCAGCTTCTGCGTGGTCTTCATCATTGAATCCATCGTATCTTCTGGAGCTGAAGAGGAAGGTTTCTCTTCTTATTTCAATTTAGCTTTTCCCATCTTTGATTCTTTAGCAGCAACCATGTTTACTTCTAATTTTATTGCATCATTCTGCATATCAGCAACTGTAGCAGAGTCTCTTTCTCTAAGAAACAAAGAGAAATTAGAATCAAATGCTTCAGCATATCTCATTTGTGTTAAAGCTTATGGAGGTTTTAAGAGAGATGGGATTTAATTAAACACTTTCTTAAACCTCTTTGATAAGTTTTGAATGGTATGATGAGGTGCCCTTCTAAGATTATTGTACTCGGAAAGAGCTTCAACTCGATTAGTTCTATTTCCCCATTTCCTTATAAAGCTATCTTCAAACTCTTCCCAATTATGAATCCTTCCAGCTCGGAGGGCTTTAAACCATTTTCTAACTTCCTCGATAAAAGTTTTTGCAAATAATCTTAGCTTCATATCCTCATCCGCAACATCCTCTCTATCGTCGAAGTCATTGAATTTATCTACATGTTCTTCTATTGTAATTGCTTCATCACCACCCCATGTTGGAATTCTTGCAACATATTTGCTAGGAAGGTCTTGCAAAATATCAGGGAGTGTTAGTGGAGCATACTTAGCAGGTATGACCATGATCAGTGGGGAAAGAGTGACGAGAGGTATCGAAGGGATAGAGGAATAAAAATTAATATGAGGAGGATTTCTTGGTGTTTGAAAACCATTAGGACTAGCAGAAGCAGAGGATGAGGTGCTGATGTGAGAAGGACTACTTGGGATTTGCAAACCAGTGACAAATGTACTCCAATTGGGAAGGGGTAAACTAGCTTTAGATTTAAGCAAGACATAAAAAGGATCAAGTTCTTTTAGTTTATCTAAGTCTTCCCTTTCTAACAATAATTCAAAAGTCACTAATTCCCAAAATTCCTCTTTATCTTTTTGTGATAATAAGGATGAAGTATCAATTCCTCTTTTTTGCAAATCTAAAATAATTTCAATGAGTTCTTCTTATTTTTTTGATCTAAACAACACATCATGAATTTTGTCCTCATAACTTCTTGAAAATTCAGAGAGCAAAGATTTTGAATAAGATGGAGTACCTGGTGTTTCAGTAAATCTTTGTCTACTCCTTGAGAGAGTGTTGGGATTGTCCACAAGAGTAGGTGGATTTGGGTCAGGATTGTTCTGTGTATATCTCCCTCTCGAAGAACCTTTTAAACTTTTGAAAATGTATGGAGTCACCAAGGTAGATTGTAGCCTCGAAAAGTTTTCTGAGCTCTTGTTACCTTTAGAAGTTCAGCTTCTTGATTTCGGGAATGATTAATCTTCAGGCTACTCGCAGATGCACCAAAATGTTATCACAAAATCAACCCTTGATAGGCTACTAATTGGGAAGACTCTGAGAAACTATTTCAAACCAACTTTTGGTTGAGGCTTAGCCTCCTCAACCTGAGAGGGCTCTCTCACTAGATTAAATATTTTGATAATGAATAAGATGGCTAACTCTATGAAACAAATGAAGAAGTGTAAATGGTTGAAACACAATTAGAAAATATTCACTGGGCTAATGGAGTGAAAAATGTTTCAGTATGAAAATAATTTTAGCTTTACATGGAAGTTAGGGCATCTAGAATTCAACACATGGATAGTACATCAGAAACATAAAAGACAACACAGTTTACAAATGTATGAAGGAAGTTAGAGCATGAACAGTGATTTCTATGTAATAATACATTCATACCACTGTAAATAATGAAACGAGAACAACACAAGACATTTTGAACATTAAATTCCTTCTGATTCCTAAGAAGCAAAGCCAAATATTGTATTACTTAAAACATAGTATTTACATAAAAGCCCAATATGAGAGTTTCTCTAAAAATTTCGAACCCTTGATACATTTTATTTTCTCCCATATATAGAGTTCATTACATAGATTCCTTCCTCCAACATGAGGGGAATTTTGATTCTTCCTAATTTGACACCTATTGACATTTAAAACCAACTATTTAATATAACTAATTGTTAACTAGCAATTCTACAGACCTAAAACAATACACAATGTAACTCCTCATTATGTTGCTATTTAGCATTAATTACAATACAAACTTGTTCTCTAAAAAGTGGCCTTCTTCAGTCTGGCTTTGGCGGAGGCTTTAAACTTCCTACTGACCCTTGATGCCTCATCCCTTGACTGTTCCTGGATACTAGGAAGTTGTTCATGTTTTTCTGTTTTTGGTCTCCAAAAGGATCTTCAAAGTTTATTATCCCTGTTGTTCCTCTTAATTACATGAAACGCATTGAATTATCTTGTTTTCCCTATGTTATAGACCTCGCACCCATATACATGGTAGGACAAAAAACTCCTTTAATGTTGCATGAAACATCGTGAACAGTTCTAGCTATGAAATAATGATAATTTCATGAGATAAAGCTTAGAGTTCATGAATGTCTTTCATGTCCTTGTTTTCCCTTGCTTGATGTTTATACCTTGCAAGTAATCCTTTTCAGATCCCATCTTCAAAAAGATTTCCTTTTTCTTCTCAAAATTAGCCCACAAAATCATTATATGTAGCTATAGCAGTTTCATAGCACGCTACGAAACTGTTGTGCATTAGGCATCATCTACAACAGTTTTGTAGCACGCTACAAAACTGCTGTGTGATTTCAAAAACACCGTTCTTTGCCAAAATTTAACTTCCCTTTGTTTTCTTTCCTTTGAAATCGCTCTTCCATATGCCATGAAACTGTTCAAAACTGAATAAACTACTACCATTCTACAAAGTAAACTTCAAAAGGTGGTCCACATCAAAATTTAGGATTTAGCCTTACTTGCTATGTAGTTTTTCTTAGCTGAGGATTTCCTTCAGGCTGGTTCAACTGTATCTTCAGATTTTTGATTTGCCTCTTCATAATTCGAATTCTAGATCTTAATTTTGCATTGACTTTTCTAATATATCTTGCTTCGTTTTTTGCAGGGATTGTCTAGGTGAAGTATTGAGCATGACAGCTAACCACTTCGAGTATTGAAATTGTTTTATCTTCCCACAGAGCCTCCATTTTGTTAAAATAAGCTTCCTTGATTGCATGTTTCCTTGAGGTTTTTCTTAGTTTGGAAATTTCAAGATTTTCCAGCTCTAGTTTCTTCTTCAACTCTTCAAAACTACATTCCTCTTGTTGAGAGATAACTACCTTACCTCTGTCATTTTTGTGTAGTTGTGATGATGTTTCTGATGAAACCACAGGTCCTTCATGTAATTTTGCTACCTCCCCTATCTCACTTGCTTTTGGTTGTGCCTCTTGTATCTCTTTTGAACGCCTTGTCAAGGGTCTTCTTGGCTTAAAAACAAATTCAGAAGCCTGATCATCAAATTTGATTTTTTTAGAGGCTTTGGCTTGTTTGGTTTTGCCTTTACTTGCTTCAATTAAGTCTACTTGGACCAGAGGAGATTCTTCAATGTCAATAGCTTGAAGCAAATCTTTCAAACTTCCTTATGAAGCTGGGCTTCCCTCAGTAGTAATTGTCTTACCTTTTTCTTTAGCTAGTTGGCTCTTGGTTACTTTTCTTTGGATTGTTTCACCTGTAGATTGCTCTTGTACACCTTCTTTGGTTTGAACCTTTTTTTCTGTGACTGTTGAGGTGTGCGTTGAATTACTAGTGGTCTCATGGGCTCCTTCACCTCCTTCTTGGCTTTCAGTTTCACGAATCTTCTTGATCTTGTTTCCTCATGATGACTAACTGCTGGTGAAGAAATCCTCGTAGCTTAAGGGCTTAGTCCAATTTCATTGTTGAACCGAAACATAAACAAGAAAATGGACCACTCAGTATCTATTTTCTGGAGCTCATGCAAAACGATCAATTTGACTAAGCCATGATGAAACAACGAGGTCTCACAGGCTTCCTTCTTCAATTGAACCTTATCACACATTTTGCCTAGGCTATGAAACAGATAGAAAGGAAAATCCAAAGATATCTTTCCAGTGAAATGAAGAGAAAGTCTGAAGTGATAGGAATACACCTTATGATACCTACCCTCACAGGTAAAGTATCTCTATATGTACGTAAGTAAATTAGCATATGAATCCTTGACAAAGCACCTGGGCACTCATTTGTTTAATTCTGAATCAATGAACTCTGGCTTTAAGAATTCCTTGCAAGGAGTCATATCAAACTTGAAGTTTTTAAACCACCTCCCTTGTCCCCTTATAATTTCAGTGACTGCAGATATAACCTCTGGAGAGATTGGTAATTCGAGCACTCCAACCTTTGAATTCAATCTTGTGAAATTGAAAGCAAATTCTTTGGTGACTTGCATGTGGTCTCCTTGAAAATTTTCACAAAATCTTTAATAGCCAACCTGTTTGAAAGCTTGCTCAACTTCATTGTTCTTTAGGAGAACATCTAAGCCTTCAAGCTCATTCCTCAGACACCTACCTAACCTATGATCCTTCTTTTTTGTAGACATCTCCATGGGATTCCTGCAAAATAAAAATTGGAAGAGCTTGCACTATCTTAATCTCGATCACTGCTTCACTTGAAATGGAAAGGGAAGCTGCCTCACTTGAAATGGAAAGATTTCTGATTAAATGCCTATCAATTTGCTTCTCATGCATGAACCCAAACATAATCATAACTAAAAAAAGTTGGACCGTTTTTTGAAATTTGAAACTTGAGCGTACCAAGACACCTAACGAACCTAATAATGGGAATAAGTGATTGCATGTGATAGGCTTGGTGTATGGACTGATAGTTGATGATGTAATATTAATGGAATTTGATAGATTGGACAACTAGGTGAGATTTGACACGGAACTGCACAAATCCCCAATTTCGTAGTGCAACGAGTGCAAATTCTAGGTTTTGTGCTATGAAAACTCCTAGACTGTGTTTTGCGCTACGAAAACTCCTAGACGGGGTTTTGCACTATGAAAACCTTGACACACATTTAACACATGGAAATTTATGTGTGATGTGGGACTAGTGATAAGAAAAAATAGAGTGTTGACCCTATTTGACAATACCAACAAGACCCTCTTCTAGATTTTAGACTCTAAAACAAACCATGGAAAGACTAGACCAACACTAACATCAATCCTTTGGAATCCAACTAGTGTTCATAATTTAGAAGTTTTTTTCTTAAGTGATAACAACAACATGGACAATGTCACCAATTTCATCAAATTCTCTGTAATTGAGGACCAAAACTTTGATGTTGTTGGATTTATATGACTTCTGCTTCTTCCGCGTACTGTGAGCACACTCCTTATTCCACTTTCTTATATAAATGGGGAATCACTGTCCTCCATGTCCACATTAGGGTCTCCACCACCTTGTTCCCCTTCGCAAGTCTCATGCTCAATTGTTGACTCAATAGTCTTTTCATCGAGGTCAATGGTGACTATCAAATGAAATTTATTGGTATCCTTCTTGGCTACTGATATTTCAGCTCGCGCACTTGTTCCTAGATTCTCAATAAATTTTACAGTTATTGGGGTAAGCCAATTACTTAACCACTTAAGCCAATGTCGCTATAATGTTGAAAGAATGAATGTGACAACTACGACCTTTAATTTTATGACCGGGTGTAGGTACATCTCAAAGAGAACCCACAATATTTTTTTCTCCATAACTCGAGTTGGTTCCTTATAGGTCCATAATGTGGAAAACTTGGCAACCTCACACACATCAAGTTCTAAATTAGGAACTATGAATCCTCTAGTGTTCAACATGCTACCAATACAATTAAGAGTAAAAACATGTGTATTGGAATGGATTCCCTTCTTCATATGCTTCAGGACAATCATCTAAAAATTCCTAACATAGATAGCCGGCCCAATTAAAATAGATCCCCTTGCTGCACTATGCAACCAAGGATACGACTAGGATCGACACTTCGTCTACCCAACAATTCCTCATGATTTTTCCGACCAAAATGGATGTGGAAAAACATATAGACTCAATGTTAAGAGAACTAATAGTATAGCCCCGATACTTCTTGATGATGACATAGTCATTCTTCATCTAATCGACCATCGTTTTCTCTAGAGATTTCCCAACAAATGAATCATTGCATTTTGCTCCTTGATAACGCAATGTGGTAATTATAGTGATTAAATCGTAAATAAGGATTGGCTCTTCGAGCCACATATTGCTATAATGTACCAGTGCTAGTAGTTGTCACACAAGGCTTGTGTTTATGTTGTTACACCCAAAATATGGAACATAAAGCATATTGAACAACCCAGCGTGTTGAATCTCAATTGGCCACTTCATTGGCTCAACACTTGTCACTCCAGCTTCTTCGTAATAAACAAATTGGAGGTACTTGTTGCTCAAATTGGGGATACTTGTTGTGATCATTCAAATATTGGTCCTCCATGCACAGGTGTGGCACCTTGGCCAACATATCTCCCTCAATTGGAACTTCCTTAGTAATGGGGGTGTAAATACCTTGTATTTGATGGAATCTTGGCCCTTTATTAGCTTTGTAGTTAGTTTCCTTAGGGGCATATAGGGTGGCAACCTCGAGATTAGTTCCACCTTGTTTGAGATGATATCCAAAATTCGTCGACTAATTCTTCCGCTTCCATATGTTGGGGCTACATTGGTTGTTTTTTGTGGAATCATTTTCTCCTTATTGCGGTAATTTTCCTTGGTGATTGTCTAATCAGGGTCCTTTAGGGATTCTTTTACATCTTGGCCTCTGATGCTATGGTAGTAGGTTTAGTTTTGGGTGATCTAGGTGTAGTAGTATGCAGTGGCTATGAGGTGGTCATAATGGATTCTAGCCCTTGACTCAAATACTCATTCTCAAGCTCCTTCCAACAACAACTAGTCATCCAGCAGAATTCATGGCTCACACTTGGGCACAAAGTCACACAACGAATTCTCAACAAACAAAGTGTCTGAATGTGGATTGGGATGTCATATTTATAGCATTCTTTAAACTCAAACCACTCAATTCCCTCTAGAGCTTCCTAAAAAATGTGGATTTGGTAGCACATCTGCCCATATATGCCCCTTAAATCCGTTTCCCCTACTCTTTTTAATGGAAATTTCCCTTCCAAATCATCACCAATGGTCATATTTTGAACGAAATTTGTTAGATCCCTCCCTATAGCACATTTACCCCTTCTCTGTCACAGCTTTCTCTGCCTGTACCATCATCCTAAATCTCATGCAACCCTCCTTCTTCAAAAAGGTCCTTCACTGGTAGAGTAATTTATAATCTCGTGCTTCCTTCCAACTGCTTGTAGCACTAAGACTGTCCTCCATTGGTATAATCATCATGTAGTCCTAGAGACGGAGTCGTCCCTGTAGACTTTAAACCCATTCTGACTGACTCTCCCACTGATTAAGTCACCGTTCAGCTTTGCGAGATGAACTGTACCACCATCCGAGATATCCTTGATAATGTATGGGCCTAACCAATGCATCTTGAACTTACCTGGGAACTGTTCGAACTTACTATCATACAACTATCATACAAAGAAACCAAGTCTCCACTCTTTAAAGTTTGATTCTTAATATGTCAATCATGCCATGCCTTTTCACAAGCTTTATGTAGTTTTTGGTGAAATCCTACAAGAAATTGATCTTCTTCTATGCCCATAAGACTATAGGTATGTGCACATCCCAATCACTCATTTTGACATTGCAAACCTTCATCATAGCATTATCCAAAATTTTATTAAAAGACTCAATCATGTCATTCCATTGAGGATGATAAGGTGTTCTCTTTTGGTCATGTACATGAAATTCGTTTTTTAATGCTTCAATCGTGCAGTTGACGAAGTGCGTTCCTATGTCACTCATTAGGATCTTCGGGCACCCAAAACTCCATAATATATACAAAAAAAATGAAGTGCACATCAGTTTCAATGTTGCAGTCCTTTTACCGGCTGTGCCTAAGCCCATCCGACCAGATAATCTATCGTGGTAATAATGTCTCGTGCACCAGTATTCTTTCCTAATAGATTGATCGGTCCCACAAAATCAATCACCCACTTATCAAAAGCTTGCAAAGTAAATTGTGGATTTAGTGGAAATTCATCTCTTCACTATTGTCTTTTGGTCCTCTGGAAAATGTCACACATACTACAATATTCCTTAGAATACTTTTGCATTGTGGGCCACCATAGTCCTTCCCTAAAAATAATTTGTTTGGTGGATTTTCCTACATAGTTCCCTCCTATGACACCACCATGCGCTTCAACCAAAATAATGTGTCTTTCATGCTCAAGGACATATTTGAACAATATCTCATCAAGGCACACTTTCTACACATACCCAACAATCAGCGAAAAATCCATTGCTCTGACTACTAATTCTTTCTTCTTCTACATTTCATACTCCATAGGGGCTAGTCCGGTAGTAAAAAAGTAGATAATATCTACAAAATGGTCATAAACAACCCTGATTGTGAGGATTTTCGCATGAGGTAATCCTTCTTTAATGTTGGTCGATTCTTCACAATTCTCAATTCGAGATAGATGATCTATCCGAGTGTTTAGTCATCATGGCTTGATGGTTACTTCAATATCCTATTCTTGAAATAGTAATAGCCATCTAAAAATATTCACCCCCAACACAAGCCTATTCACCAGGTATTTTAGTGCAGAATGGTCTGTGAACATCTTAAAGTGCACACCCAAGAAGTAGTGCCTAAAATTCTATAGAACGTATACCATAGCCAAGGCTTCTTGTTCTATCGCATAATAATTTGTCTCTACCTTAGATAGTCTGTGACTCACAAATACAATGGGGTGATTAATATCCCCCTCCCATGGATGTGTTAAGATAGCTCCCAAAGCTATAAATGATGCATCCAGATGAACGGGGAACTCCTTCTTCCAATTTGGAAACACCATTATTAGAGAAGTGACCATTTTCTATTTTAAGACATCCAGACTCTTCTGACACTCATCATCCCAAGAGAAGGTGTGTTAAAATTGACAACTAGGAACAAACTCCATGTGGGTCAGCTTATTTATGGCAGTTGATATTTTTATTGGATCACTCTCATTGAGAGGTGTAGGATTGATCTAAAGATCATCTGGTTCCGATAAGTATTTTTGGAGATATGAATTTATTTTGATTGTGGAATTATTTTCAAGCTCACTGACAACTTGAGTAGGCTCAGAAGCCCAATAGACATGCCTATTCATCATCTACGTTTTAGTATAAATTGGTAAGGACTTGAAGTCACTTAAACACATTCTTGATGTGATCTCCTCTCCACATCTTGGATTTTGGAGGAGAGACATAAAAAGAATATGTTGGCCTAGCTTGATGATGCCCTAATCCAACATAGTTTTTGGAGAGCTTATACGCTATACACTATACATGGATTACACACAATTCATGAAGACATAACATGATGCCCTAATATGCTACCCTAAGCCATAGTCAAAGGTGGAACATGAGCCGCAATATGCCACAAAAAAACACAATCAATAAAGAGGCCATTATATGTTGTTCATGGAGATAGTGATACATTATACGTAGATATGGAAATACCTTAAGACCTATTGTAGCCACAATGAGGAATGCTGAGAGCTGTGGTCATGATAATGGAGCCGAATTAAGGGTAACGAAACTATAGTTAAGTCATGAGGAAGCCGCAGGCATTTTCGGTGAGGTTCATGGCTGTACATCATGTGTTTATGGTATAGTCAAGCTAGATCTTGGTTGGAGAACACAGAAGGAACTTCAAAGGAGTATGAGAGCACAAATCTACACTACTGGAAGGCATAATACAGATTTCATATGGACACTAGATATCCATGTTTTGGATGGACACAAGATATCCATGATAAGGAGCAGGTGTAGTATTTCGTATAGGTGCAGGCAGACAAGACTTTGATGTCTTTCTCAAAGGTCTGAAATCCTAGATAGGCACAGAAAGATACCTCTATCATAAATACAATCTTAGCTAAGATCAAAGTCTCAAAAGGAGTAGGAAGTCTTGGCATTTAAATGATATACCTATCTCATATCTGTGAAGCATTATAAACTTCGGATAACGACATTCTCGGCATAGTCGCAATTCTGATCAGAACAATCTCGATGGATCTATCTCACAACAGTCAAGGTATATGTATATCCTCACTGTAGATATCACAATAATTCTAGAGGCACGATCTCAGTCTCAACATATGTATGTGATATATATTCACGTTATAAAGAGGTCAGAAAGGACAATGTATGAATTCAGATTACCATAGATGACAACATGATTGTGCAGTTTGAGACTATCTGGAGGATTCCAGAACTATAGCCTAGCTACTTTACTAGGCTGCAAGCCATAGCAAGTAGCTAAGGCTGATACACATATGGTTGTATAATGAAGCAACAGAAGGATAATGTTGCAGCATGATGAAGCAGCGAGAAGTTATAATAGCAACATGATGGGCACATTAGCAAGAGCAGCATGATGATGAGAGCAAGAGCAACTCAGTCCTCAAGGTTTAACACACTATGATGGTACACTAAGTTGCTACACGGCAGGTTGCAACAAATGATCTAGAGGCAGCTCTATGATAGGTGAAGGAGTCACCTTAGAGAAACAGTTGAAGCAATATGTCTTCAACTAATTTCATGCAGATATTAAAATTTTAAGTATTGACTTCTATTGTAAATTTACTGTATCCCTCAATTTCTCTGCTAAACTTTGAAGAACATAAAAGAATAATTGATCAAGGGTTTCCCCACATTGTGGGGTTTGTCCCTGGCTAGCACCACATCCTGTTTCCTCTTGTCTTGGCTTGTTCTCTGTGATTTATGTTTCTGTTCTATTTGTAGTTTACTTTAATGTTGATGTGATTGCTAATCTAGAAAATTGAAATAAATTTCTCTAGCATAGAACATACCTAAAATTAACATGGTATCAAAGCTGAGGTGATGACAATGCCCAAGAAAGAGTGAAATAGAAATCAACAAAGACAGTTGGGATAAGGAAAAAGGATCAATGGGTGCCTTGTCCCACTTCTAATTCACTAAGGATGAAATCGAAGCAGAGAATATTATCAGAATGGCACAGTTGAAATTTTTGATGGCCTACCTAAATATCACTTCATTGGGAAGTTTGAATCTAAGGATGGAAGGAAAGATAGATGCCTTGGTTACAATAGTTTCAGCCATTATGCGAAGGAGTATTTGAATGGCAGAGACACTTATCTTGATGAATACAAGAAAATAATTCCACAGTCAAGGGAATGATAGGTAATACAGTTCATCAAGGAGAAATGGTTGACTCTTCAAAGAAAGCAAGGAACCCAGGCACTTCATCAGATAGATAATCATGGGATTATACTTGGATCCGATACCACCTAGCCCAAAAAGGGTGTAGGGAATGTTACCCCTAAATCAAATGAGGGTAACTCGATTCATTTATAGAAACACTTTTATGTACCTGATCGCAAGAAGAACCTAGTGTCCATTTCAGCAATGGAATTCAAAGGTTCAGGGTGGTACTCATCAATGAAAAGCTACATGTTTGAAAATAGGTTTTTGAAAGATTTTTTTAAGCTCATGGATGTATCAAGTTGTAGGAAGTCCACTGGGGACCATGTCCACTGAGACAACACTGGAGGTGTGTGAGTTAGATGGTGATAGGGATGCCTAAATTCAAAAGAGCATGAAGGTACATGTCTGAGATGTATCGAAGGAAGATCTTATAAAGGGACCATTTCCCTCATGCCACAGGTCCACAGGTTTGGCATAACTTGAGGAGTTTGAGATTCATGATCGAGAATCTCATGTATGCAGGCGGTAGAAAGCCCTCTATGGCTTGAAGAAAAACACCCCAGGCATAATATGAGAGGATCAACAACTGTCTCATGAAGCTGAGATTCACTAGGAGTGAAATCGATCCAAACCATCCGAAGGTTGTAGATGACAGACCTCTCATACTGGCACCTATGTCTGACAGGTGTAGACCCTCTCATTTGTAGGAGATAGAGGGAGTTGGATTCCGAATTTGCAAAGATAAGCTACATGCATGTGACTACCTCGAGGATCTTAACTTTCAAAAGTTACATGGTAGTGATGTCAGACAAGATTTGGGAAATGCCTCTAAGTTTCATAAACTCATTCACCTTGATGTTCTCGGTGAACCTCCATCTAGACATATGTTTTGCAGTTAGTATGGTGAGCTCATACTTGGTTGAGCTTCACTCGATTGGTTCTTAGAATCTTGTAAGATTTCTTTAGGGCACAACCTCTCATGGATTGAGATACACTTCTTGGAATATTTCAAATGTTGATTGGTTAGGGAGTGTGGAGGATCGCTAGAGCACTTTTTAGCGCTAGTTCTCCTCAGGATCTACTTTGATATTCTGGATAAGAAGGAAGCAAAAGTTGGTTGATTTGAGCACTACCGAGGGAGAGTATACTGCTGCTAGCATGGCTACCTGAGAGGCAGTCTGGTTACGAAATCTCTTCAATGAGCTATCTGGATACCACTATGTAGAAGGATGATTAGTTCTCCTGTGAGGTCTAGATGATGTGTTCTCCATGATGATTATGTAGCAGGATAATTATCTCTCCTATGAGGCCTGGATGATGTGTTCTCCATGACGACTATGTATCAGGATGATTAGTTCTCCTTTGAGGTCTAGATGATATGTTCTCCATGATGACTATGTAGCAACATTATTAATTCTCCGATGAGGTTTGGATGATGTGTTCTCCATGATGATTATGTAGCAGGATGATTAGCTCTCCTGTGAGGCCTGGATGATGTGTTCTCCATGGTGATTGTGTAGCTAGATGATTAATTCTCCTGTGAGTTCTGGATGATGTGTTCTCCATGACAATTATGTAGCAGGATGATTAGCTCTCCTGTGAGGCCTGGATGATGTGTTCAACATGGACATTTTCTAGCAGGATGATTAGTCCTCTTGTGAAGACAGGATTGATTAGTTCTCCTATCGAGGCATCCTACCCATGCTGTCTAGAACTCATGGGAAGTACCTCTCATCTGATCAATGAGCAAGGAAATGGAGATAGGGATCATAGTAGTACCAATGGATGCATGACTGTATCTATTGTACTCCCTAAGCTAGGATGACATTCATTGATCTGGGATCAATGATACTAGACTGGGACTAGTTGTAGGAGTTGTACCTACTATGACATTGACTTCATGTTGGTTGAGACTGGTATGGGACCAGTGGTACATACTCTGAGACTTACTTTGGGTTAGTGTAGGATTAGTTTGGGACTAGTGTGAGTGGTACATATTATGATGCTAACTTCGGGTCGGTTGAGACTGGCCTGGGACCAGTGGTACACACACTGAGATTGATGATATTGGTCTGGGACCAGTGGTAGGAGTGGTACCAACTATGATGCTAACTTTGGGTTGGTTGAGACTAGTCTAGGACCAGTGGTACGTACTCTGAGACTGACTTCGGGTCAGTGGAGAATGGTATGAGACATTCTTGATCAATTCTTCTTCCTCATGGTTGAGCAGAGCCAGAAAAGCCGAGCAGAGCAAAGCAAAGCCAGCAAAGTTGAGCAGAGCCAATAGAGCTGAGTAGAGCTAGCAGAGTTGGGTAGAGCTGACCAATGCTGAGAGCCGTAGTCATGATAATGGAGATGAATTAAGGGTAACGAAACTAGAGTTAAGTCATGGGGAAGCCACGGGCATTTTCACTGAGGGTCATGACTGTACCTCATGTGTTTATGGTACAGTCAAGCTAGATCTTGGTTGGAGAATGCAAAAGGAACCTCAGATGAGTATGAGAGAAAAAATCTACATTGCTAGAAGGCATAATATAGATTTCAGATGGACACTAGATATCCATGTTTTGGATGGACACAAGATATCTGTGATAAGGTGCAGGTGTAGTATTTCGTATACGTGCAGGCAGACAAGACTTTGATGTCTTTCTAAGAGGTCTAAAATCTTGGATAGGAACAGAAAGATACCTCTGTCATAAATACAATCTCAGTTAAGATCAAAGTCTCAAAAGGAGTAGTAAGTCTTGGCATTTAGATGATGTACCTATCTCAGATCGATGAAGCATTATAAAATTTGGATAACGACATTCTCGACATAGTCACAATTCTGGTGAGAACAATCCCGATGGATATATCTCACAACAGTCAAGGTATATGTATATCCTCACTATAGATATCAAAACAATGCTAGAGGCAGGATCTCAGTCTCAACATATGTATGTTATATATATTCACGTTATAAAGAGGTCAAAAAGGACAATGTATGAATTCATATTATTGTAGATGACAACATGATTGTGTAGTTTGATACTGCGTGGAGGATTTGAGAACTATAGCCTAGCTACTTTACTAGGCTACAAGCCATAGAAAGAAGCTAAGGCTGACATGCATATGGTTGTATAATGAAGCAACAGAAGGATAGTGTTGCAGCATGATGAAGCAGCGAGAAGTTATAATAGCAACATGATTGGGCACATTAGCAAGGGAAACATGATGAGAGTAGGAGTAGCTCAGTCATCAAGGTTCAACACATTGTAATGGTACACTAAGTTGCTACACGGCAGGTTGCAACAAATGATCTAGAGGCAGCTCTATGATAGGTGAAGGAGTCACCTTAGAGAAACAGTTGAAGCAATATGTCTTCAACTAATTTCATGCAGATATTAAAATTTTAAGTATTGACTTCTATTGTAAATTTACTGTATCCCTCAATTTCTCTGCTAAACTTTGAAGAACATAAAAGAATAATTGATCAAGGGTTTCCCCACATTGTGGGGTTTGTCCCTGGCTAGCACCACATCCTGTTTCCTCTTGTCTTGGCTTGTCCTCTGCGATTTATGTTTCTGTTCTATCGGTAATTTACTTTAATGCTGATGTGATTGCTAATCTGGAAAATTGAAATAGATTTCTCTAGCATATAACATATCTAAAATTAACATGGTATCAAAGCTAAGGTGATGACAATGCCCAAGCAAGAGTGAAAGAGCGATCAACAAAGATAGTTGGGATAGGACAAAAGGATCAATGGGTTCCTTGTAGTGGATCAAAAGTGAAAGTATTGACTTCTATTGTAAATGTACTGTCTCTCTCACTTTATCTCTTGAACTTTGAAGAACATAAAAGAAGAATTGATCAAGGGTTTCCTGACATTGTGGGGTTTGTCCTTGGCTAGTGCCACATCCTATGTCCTCTTGTCTTGACTTGTCTTCTGCGATTTATAATAATTTTCTATCTGCAATTTACTTTATTGCTGATGTGATTGCTAATCTAGAAAATTGAAATAAATAGCTCTAGCATAGAACATACCTAAAATTAACAAGGTGGCATATTTATTTAGTAGTTTCTCCATCGATGGAGTCATCTGTGTGTACACCTTAATGAATTTATGATAATATCCAGTGTGTCCAAGAGTTTTCCATAACTGCTTCACATTCTTTGGCATATCCAAATTAATATTAACAATGATTTTTGCAAGATCTACCATAAAACCTTGCTTACACATGCCATGTCCTAGTAAAATCCCATAAGGTACACAAAAAATGTACTTCATCAGGTTTAATGAGATTTGATACTTCTTGCATATATCCAACATCAAGTGCATGCTCGAGACATGCTTTTTTAATAACCTAAAGACTATCCAGTCATCTAAGTATACCTCCATAAATTTGTGAATGATTTCTTTAAACGCTGCGATGACAACTTTGGAAAATATCGTTGGTGCATTCTTCAACACAAACGACATTACTATATATTGAAATTATCTCCATTCAACAGTGAAGTTGGTCTTACTCCTATTTTCCAGTACTATTTTAATCTAATGGTACCTAGCTAACCCATATGTAAAGTAATAGGCTTCCTATCCTCCTACATTTTCCAAAACTTTGTCTCTGAATGGTGTTGGGAATGGGTCATGTACACATGTGTCATTGAGCGTCCTTAAGTTGACACAGATCCTTATTTCTCCCTTACTCTTTTTCTCTTGTACTACCATTGGACTCACTCAATCAGATTGTTCCATAGGTTTTATTATTCCAGTTACGACCATCTTCTTAAGTCCATGCTTTACCGTTTCTTTCTACTTTTGGTTGACCCTATATGTTCACTATTCTATAGGGTTTGAATCCAGTTTCAAATTGATTTTCATGACACTCAAGTCTCCCATGATGCCTTTTAACTCTGTGAACTTCGTTGGGAACAAGTCTTGATACTCATGCACTAACTCAGTGAATTTTTGTAATGTATCTTCATCCTAGTAATATCCTATGCACGTGAACTTGGGCTCTACCTCTGAGCCTATGTTGACCTACCTCGTCTTAATAGGTTACATTACATAAGATATTTTAACATATAGTTTTTCCACTTCATGTTGTCCTTCTAATGAATATTAATGCTACGCAGATCTTCCTCGCCTTTGTCAATGCTTAGATTATAGCATTCTAGTGTGTGTTGCAACTGTGCATTCTAGTTGGATTGTACCTAAGTCATTGGCTCCTTAGGTGTCTAGAAAATTGCTGCTTGAATTTCTTGAAGAGCATCATTGATGCATTAAAAGCCACTCTTAAAGATAAAGGTAAAAATAAAACTTTCCTTCATATTGTTCCAATTGGTGGCACCATGGAGAAGTTTCGTTTCACGATACCAATTCATTTGTATCACATCCAAAATGTGAACAAATACATGTACCCATTTTTCTGAGGTTCTTCGCATGTCGTAGTCTAATGAGACAAATAATTTCGAGGATCATCTTTGCCATTGTACTTCTCTATGATTCTTGTATTTGTCGGATCAAACCTAATCCTCATCAATCACCAATACTCTTTCCAATCTCCTATATTATCGTTATGTGTATCCTACTAGCACATAGTTGTAGCCCTCAAATCCAGATCCAAGGCTTGGAATCAACGTTCTTCTAGTACATCCCTTTCAAATTGATCCAGAAATATGTTGACATCACATATACCATCATAATATGGTAAGTTACGTACTTTAGTTGATATACAACGAAGAGATTTCATCATTCTATTACAGCGCAGAGTATAAACTTTATGCAACAGGCTCTTCTAGTTCTCTAATTCTTCATTTGAGTCTAAATGACATGAACTATCTTTCTCCCAGCTTATCCATCCATCTACAGTGGGGTTGATCCAATCCTCGTCACACATAGTTAACTTATATATGTGGTCAATATCGTCATGACTGTATTCATTATGAACGGGTTCTATCTATCTCACTCCTTCTGAAGGATCTAAAGGAACAATCCCCCTAGTACCATTCTTTTTTAATACCATACTTGACCTTTTTATATTGATTACGGCATCCATATCAAAATCCCAATCGATTCCAAGAAAATATGGATACGGATCACTGTCATCCACAATGACTTCAAAGTCCGCCCTCACTCTTGCTCCAATATCCATCACAGCAATGTGCAACCATCCCATCAGGATAATCTTCTATTGATTGGCCATGCACAACTGAATTGGTGACCATCAAAACTTTGGTTGCCCCATCCGCTCCCAAGTCTACACTGGTAAGACATCCACATCTCATCTAAGTCCAAAATTACCTGATCCATTTCAAATTTGCTAATTTGCATATTTAATCATATTTCTCGGCTAGTACTCTCCTTATTCTTATTGACCTTATTTACTATGCGTTGTTTAGGTTGTGGCTTTCCTTTACTAGCATAGTTGTCTATCAATTCTTGCAACCCTTCCACTGCTTTATGGTCCCTTAACAACTTCATACACATCTGCATAAATCACTTCAAAATAGTCGAATTACGTTTCTTCTTCATATACCTACTTCAGGAACATTCTTCTTTGGTACTAGTTTCATTTGCATTTTTTATGTCGAAGCTCCTACTTCCATGAAACTCTTTGTTTCCTCTAGGAAAGTTGTCCTTTCCTTCTGTAGATAAAAATCAATAATATTTTCTCCTACCTTCCTAACCCACTACCACAGTCTTTTTACCTTGTGCCTTATCTTCTTCGATAGCCACACCACTTTTTGTGACTATATTAATGCTTAGATCGTCCTCGCGTCGCTCACACCACATAATTTGTACATTCTACGCAGGTTGATGATTCTTCTCTTCCTGCATACTAGCAATTAAAATAGGGAAATCTTCTATCACATGGTCAAATTGTCTGCAATACTAACATGAAGGATAAGTGGGATTCTAACAATCTTGCACATAATGTTTTGCTTCGCCACAATTGATCTGACCCCTTCCTCTTCTAGTGCTTCCTCTGCGACCATGTCTTGGACCTTGAAATCCTCCACAAACCTCAGGTGAACCACTATCTTCTTACATGTGACCTTTAGCTTTCAACCTATATGCCGGGGTTCATCTATCATCAAGTCATAGCTGTGACAATGGCACTCATCATGTTGTATTGATCAATAGAACTTGAAAAATAATTGTTGCAATGATTGCACATATTTCTATAGAAAATAGCAGTGATTACTTGGGTGTTGTATTTTGACTCGACAAATACTATCCCATATGCTCGGTCTGGTACTTGGTCTAGCACTAGGATTTTCCTTCAAAGGATTGGGAACTCCACCAGACAAATAATCAGAATAGATCAGGCACTGGTCCTTATAGTTACCTTCCTTCTTACACTTTAGGCACTACACTTTTGAGCACATATTAGACTGGACATCCTTTCCTTTGTTTAGGTCTTATAGCTCCATATACAAACTTTTCAATTGGGGTTGTATCTAATGAACCCCTATATGAGTGTCTTTTACTGGTGAATATTCTAATTTTGTCGATATTTCTAATGCTTCCGCGTGCACCCCAATATTTTTCTACGATAGTGATAATCTGAGGTGTGGAAATATCACATCTATATAGCACTCTTTATGCAATTCATTAGAGATCTAGAAGTTGGCTTGTCCCATCAAACATTTTAACCTTTGATCTACATCCTAGGTAGTCTCATTGATGGAATGCTTAATCTCTTTTATTTCTGTAATTCACTAGGACTATGACATCAACTTCTTAAACTACGTGTTTAATGTATTCTTCGTTGTAGCTATAGAGGTAGATAGATTTTCCGTACTATACTTTATATACCACAATTGTGCTCTGTCCTGTAGTGCTTTGAAAGCTACTTTTTTTCTTGATATCATCATCATTGATCTTTTGTACTTTCCACACAACTTCTGAAACAAACCAAAATTGATCAAGATCCTCTAATCCATGACCCTTAAAGATAGACATCTTTTCTACATTAGCCATGTTGAATATTGGAGGTGGAGGTTTAGGTGTGTGAGGTGGAGGCAAAGGTGGAGGTGGAGTGAATGGGTGTAGATTCCCCAAAGTGCCTTGAGTTTCTGACTATGCCACACCTCTAGATATACTATGGTTCCTCCTTTCTTATTCATTATCTGATTCACCCAATAATGTACTATACTCACACTCAATATATTTGTCACGATCGGTTTTAAATCTCTTCTAGCTTTTTGTAGATCTAGTCTACCCTCTTGTAAACATCAATCTATAGGCATAACACCCTTTCCATGTAACAACATCTTAATCAATATATTTAAGGATTTCAGATACTTACCTCGTGGACCTTTGAAAATTTTTCACTTAGCTTCATTTTAGGATATTGTTGTGTCAGTTGGAATTTTAGTTATAAAGCCTCCAACAATACTATCAACCCAGTAATCAAAAATTGTTGCAACCTTATTTTCATACTCCTTAAGTCATTTGTGGGGTCGATATAATATGTTCGTCATGTTTCCAGCAGGGTTTGGTGGCCACTAGCTTTGGAAGCCACTTGTGCATCTCGTTAGTGAATGATGAGAAAAATATGTGGTGATGTTATGTATTGATACACCTCTATAACCACCTTTCTTTCGACTAGTACATATCTCTTCCATTAGGGGACTTTTGAGGTCTAAAATGGGCCTCCTAAGAAAGATGTACAACAAGAATAAAATTTATAAGAACCAACAAGATTCAAGATCATGATGTCAACAATGGGGGATGATTCACCATTTTTGGAGTAAAAAATTAAAAATATAAAAAAATAAATAAAATAATAAAACTAATTTTTCAACTCGTATTTTTAACTTATCTCCTTAAGGTTCTACTAAAATATTGAGTGGGATTAATCATTGGATGCAAGATTTGATTCCTCATCCAAGGAGTTCCCATGTAGTCATGTGTTTTCATGTATTTCGCATTTTTCGTGTAGCAGGGTCCATTGAAAGTATGCAACATGGGTACTATTTGGATGAGGAATCAATTTTTTTTATCCAAGGAGAGTTTCCACTCAAAATTCCAGTAAACCCAAAGGGAGATAAGTTGAAATTACGAGTTGCAAAAATAATTTTTCCATTTTCCCTGTCAAATTTGATGATGTAATCTAATCTTATCTTATTATTTTCACTATTATTTTATAATTTCCTCAGGAGGCCCATTTTAGACTTCAAAAATCCCCTAATGTTTCTTGTGCTACAAATTGGTGCAACTTCTAATCTTCCGAATTTTGGATCTCTTTTCCACTCAGATGCCACATCAGACATCCCTTAGATAGACCCTCGTCTTGGTAATGGAACCATTTATTCCCTTGAAGGACTTAGACTTAGGTTCAAAGCTAGTTGTGCTAACCAAGTAAACCCTATACAACCATCCCTTTTAGCAATGACCTTCTTGCGTAGATCGCAGTCTCACCCGAGGTGATATTGGGGGATCTTAGAAGTAGGTTTGTGCATCCAAAGGGACTATGTAGTGTGTGTCATGTGTAAAGAGTTAATCTTGCGGACAAAACAAACCTCCCTAGAAGCCTAAGAATTTCTAGTGACAAACAAGACAATTAAGAGCAATCCTTCTCTAAACATGCATTTACCATACAAGTACTCAATTTTTTAGATCCTACCTGTAGTCCAACGCTGTTGTAGTAGTCCAGCCTCGTTGATCCGAATGAGCTCCTCCTTCACTTCGAAACCTGCATTCACTAACAATCAAACGATTAAATAGCACCTGAATATCTCATAAAATAAAACATATTTCAACATATAGACCAAGGAGTATATGAAACAATTCATTAACAACAAATCATTGAGAAGAATAGACTTATTTGTATTAAAGAAACAAAAAGGAAACCATTACAACCTGAGCCTTGGTGTTGTGCAAGTTCCTCCCAGGGTCCAGCAAGAGTTTTCCTCTACTTTGACAAGCTCACCCACTTCCAAATGAAACAAGAAAGGATGGTAATCTCTCCTCACAAGCTTACAATGGAAGTCCTAATTCCAGCAGCATCTACCCTTTGGAATGTTCAGCTTTCAACCTCCCCTCCCTTGGCCCAATGCCTGTATTTATAGTGTTCTAGAGGAAGTTATTCAGTTCCAACATCAATGGGATTCTCCCTCTTTTGGATGGGGTAGCTCCTCTCTTGATGGGATAAGTTCCTCTATCATAGGGATGCATGAACCATCTGGAGGCGCTCAATACACGTCAAACACTCTTCTAGAAGGCTCTAGAAGTGACCACAAGTAACTTTCTAAAGATGAAACTCGCGCCTTTTGACCTTTACAGGGGTACGCACCCAACCTTTAGCATACAGAGCGTATCAGTACGCAGGTACAGTTTATTTGGAGTGCGTACACGCAGGTAAGGTAGAGAGAACCTGCGTACCCAGAGATAAACATGTTTTAAAGTGACTTTCTCTCTTTTTGAAGTTTGACATGAAGAGTAGAGGCATGGGGCTTGACAAAGAGTACAATATGGCTATTGATGGGGCCATAGAATTGCAGATAGTCAAGGTGACAAAATTCAGTGTAACAGACCTTAAGAGGGTGTCAGACAACTGAGGTGGAAGTAGATCATCCTCTATCAAGGGTAGGCAACCATAAAGGATCAAGGGAATCTAGTAGAGGACCTCCAACCAAAAACATTATTATCAAACTCAATAAGATTAGGCTCCTATAATTTGTTGGAGGTCGTGCTAGAGAACAACGAGAAGTGTGGTTAGAGGGAATGAAAATATGTTTCACACTAAGAGTATGCTTCCAATTTTAAGGCTAAGATAACAATATTTCAGCTCAGAGGTAGTGCCCTAAATTGATGGGTAAGATTCGAGTGATAACTACGCCTCACTCTTGACATGGTTACTCAGGAATTATTTGAGGAAAGGTTTAGGAAAAAGTATTTTCCAACATATTACGAAGAACAACAAGTAGGATCCTTCCATGCTTTGGTGGGAAACCACATCGTAGAAGAATATGAGATCATATTCATGGAAATAGTTAAGTATGTCTACTACATGGACACTTATCAACACCAGGAAAATCACTTTGTTTATGGATTGAATGGTAATATTAGGGCGAAAAACATCCTCAGTTGTGGAAGCTCTTGAAAATTCTCTATATGTAGAAGAGCACTTGGACTTGAAAGGGGGAAACAAAGCAGTTTTTTCACAATAAGCAAAGTTTGTGGGGAAGGCCCTTAGACCATATCCATGGGAGGAAGTTCGAGATCACCATCATATGGAAACAAGGTTGTACCTAGGACAATGGTAGAAATGATTTCAATGGCTACCATTGCAGTGTCATCGATAGTTTCAGGGACTCGTACAAGTCAAGGTCAAATGCATGGGGCTACAAGCAGGGGTAGGGGTCCTAGGGGAAGGAGATTTTTCTAGAGAGCCCCATAATATTATGCTAAGAGTGTAATACACATCACTTGTTGGGGATTCAACTAACCTCATTACCAACATGACTAGATTAAATTAAAAATTAGTAGCAACCATAGATAAGAAAAGCATCGATGGGAGGAGTAGGCAACTACCATCAAATCTATGCAATGGTTGATAACCACCAAGATGAACACCAATTTGCCATGGTGGAAACCTCATGTATGATAAATCATGTAAAAATGTAAAATTGTGTTTGATATCAGTGCTATATATAGTTTCATCTCACCATTTTCATTAGAAAAATGTGGATTGACACTCTGTGAGCATGATGATTTTAAACAAAATGAAATGGATTCTAGGGTAAAAAAAGTAGTAGGACCTAGTTTTGACTAATGTTAGGTAAACCTTAGGGCATGTACAACTAAGTTGGAGGCATACATCATTGCACTAGGTACATACTATGTAATCATCAAAATGGATTAGTTAGAAGCCTCATAGAGCTTTGGTAGATTGTTTAAAAAAGAAAGTGATTTGTTTAGATGATGAAGGTAGGTCAATTGAGATTTGTGGTATCAAGAGAGGAGAGCCCCTATGATTCATCTTTATGATGAAGGTAAAAAATTTTCTCCAGCAAGAATGTAAATTATATGTGATTGAGGTTGTAAGTGACAAGAAAGGACCCTCCCTTGATCAACATGCATTTCTACCAGAATTAGAGGATATTTTCCCCAAAGAGTTTCCATGATTATCCCCTGAGAGGGATATCAGTTTCAAATTCGAACTATAACCTGGTGCCAAGCCAATTTCCAAGACACCCTATAGGATGAGTACTCAATAACTTTGAGAGTTGCAGATTTATTTAAATGAGTTGTTAGCTAATTTGGAATTTATTAGACCTAGTATTTCACCTTAGGGTGCATTGGTGATTTTCGTCAGGAAGAGAGATGGTTCCTTAAGATTGTGCATATATTACAAGGACTTGAATCAATCCATAGTAAAGAATAGCTATTTAATACCCAAAATAGATGATCTCTTTGATCAAATGACGAGATCAATTGTTTTTCTCAAAATTCGATTTGCAATCCAAATACCACCAATTGAATACTAAAGAAGTTGTCATCCCAAAAAATATCTTTCAAACTCGGTTTGGACACTATGAGTTCATAGTAGTGCCATTTGGTTTGACGAATGCACTGAATAAGTTCATGAGTCTCAAGAATTGTGTGTTTCGGAAGTATTTGGACCAATTCGTGCAAGTATTTCTGGATGATATTCTCATACATTCGAAGAATGAAAAGAAACATGAATGACACTTAAGGGTTGTATTGACATGATTAAGGGAAAATAAGTTATATGGAAAGTTGTCGAAATTCTCCTTATTTCAGAATAAAATTCATGACCTTGGGCACGTCACCTCAGGAGATGGAATTTTAGTTGACATGAAAGAGGTGGCAGCCATAATGGATTGTTCAATGTCAAAAAATGCTAATGAGGTGTGTAGTTTCATGGGGCAAGCAGGTTATTATCAGAGGTTTGTCAAAGGGTTTTCAAAGATTGTGAAACCCAATACCAAATTATAGGGAGTTTGGTATGAGTGAAAAGATGAATGTGACACTACATTCATCGAACAAAAGAGATTACTAACCACTGCACCAATCCTTCGAGTGTCTAACATGGAGAAGGACTTCACAATTTGCACAAATGCTTTGAAACAAGGATTAAGAGTTGTGTTGATACAAGAAGGTGAAGTAATAGCGTATGCATCTAGGAAGTTGAAGAAACATGAAAATTTTTATGCTACTCGTGACTTAGAATTAGCAACAATGATGCTATTTGAAACTACGGAGACACTACCTTGTTAGGAGAGGCTTTGAGTTAAAACATGATTATGAGATTTTGAAGCATCTCTTCACTTAGAGGTATATGAATTTTAGGTAGAGGTGATGGAGTGAATTCATGAGTGAGTACGATTTTGGGATTTTTTACATCAAGGGAAAGGAGAATGTGGTGGCAAATGTAATAAGCAAGAGCCCACAGACCTTCTCCCTGGTATCCTTGAGGATCAACTTGAGGGAGTATGTGTTGGAAAAACTCTTTGAAGACAGTTGGCACCTAAAGGTTACATCAAAACACCAGAATGAGAAGAAGATAGAACCATAGATTGAGGGTTATTCCCTTGAACTAGATGGACCACTAATATTTCAAGGGAGATTGCACATCCCTAAGGAAGGGAGTATATGAATAATCGTCCTTGAGAAACCACATAAAGCACTTTATTGTGCACATCTTGGCATGAAGAAGATGGTATATGAAAACATGAATAAACTCTTATTTTGTGTAGACATGAAGCATGACATAGTCCATTTTATTGTCAAGTGTCTTGAATTCCATTGAGTTAAGGGTGATCATCGTCACCAAATAAGACTCCTACAACCACATGAAATCCCTATGTCCAAATGGGAGGTCATTTTCATGGATTTAATTATAGGTTTTCCATTCATGTCACAAAGGAACAACACCATATTGGTTATCATTGATAAATTGACCAAAAGTTCCCATTTCATTGTATTGAGAGACACAATGTTACCAATGTGGCACGAGTGTTTATAAGAAAAGTTATTCGGCTACATGGGTTACCCACAAATATATTTTTTGATAGAGATTATCACTTTACATATAGGTCTTGGATAAGTCTACAGTTAGCATTGGGGACTCAATTGAACATGAGCTCTACATATCATCTAGAAACAAATGGGCAGGTTGAAAGAATAAATCAGGTTATGGAAGACGTGCTTAGAATGTATGTTATGGATAACTAGACTCAATGGGAAAGGTACCTACCATTGGTAGAATTCACCTACAATAATAATTAACAAAGTTAAATCATGATGCCTCCTTATCAAGATTTATGTGGGAGTTCATGCAGGACACTGCTGAGTTGAGAAAGGTTAGAGGAAAAAGTAATAGTAGGGCCATAGGTTGTTCAAGAAATAGAGGAATAGGTAAGGCATATCTAACAAAGGTTAAAAGAATCATATGATAGAAAGAAGAGTTATGTTTATGCACATAGGAACAATCAAAGTTATGAAGTGGGAGACCAAGTTTTTATTTGCATCTGACCCAACAAAAGAACCATTCAGTTGGGAAAGAGGATGAAGTTGTCACCACAATTTATAGACCCTTTTATAATCAAAGAGAAAATTGGACCAGTTGCCTATCGTCCTGAATTTCCACCCTATTTGCATTAAACTTATGATGATTTTCATGTATTTTTACTACAACCTGTTGTAGTGGCTACAACCACTCTCCAAAATTTTGGCCTGTATTTAATTTCGGAGCCTCCTTTGAGAGTTTGACTTGATGACTGCACACACTCGGGTTCACTCCATGAGCTCGTGTGAGTTTTCGCACCCACTTTGCTTGATCATTCCACACAAGATTTCGTATGTCGATGCCACTGTCATGCTTGTGACTGAGTTCTAGTCATACTCAATGTCTTTGCTTCATGTGTACATGTTGTGTTCACTCTGAAAACATTTGTTGCACTCACACAATGAGTCACATACACTGTCGCACAAGTGTCATCACGGTCAACCAATGATCAATCACAAGTGTCGTGCTTGTCGCTCACAATGTAGGTCAGTCATGTTGATCATATGTGTCTGGATGGTTTGAGTTGTCTCGTTGTTTAGTCATGTAGGTGTGTGTTTGCAAGATCACGTATGCATATTTCACTCGTC
Organism: Pinus taeda; assembly: GCA_000404065.3. Classification (NCBI taxonomy): domain Eukaryota; kingdom Viridiplantae; phylum Streptophyta; class Pinopsida; order Pinales; family Pinaceae; genus Pinus; species Pinus taeda. The sequence continues at coordinate 71,044 of APFE031329164.1, forward strand.
CAAACACTTAGTCAATTTTTTGAAGTTCTGACTATTGGATTCCCCTCTAATAGCCGGACCATCACCAAGCAAGCCATTTCAAGCTGCGATGCCTGCAAGTAGATCAATAAACCTTCATTATGGTCAACTGAAGGGTTTGACATGACAGCCACCTTGGGATTGACTCCCCATAAAAATTGTGCAAAGGTTGTAGACCTTTCCCACTCCGCTCACGAAGAAAGATGCATAAACAGGCTTGATAGACACCAAGTTCCTGTCCATGTCTCCCTCATAAGTTGCGCAATTTTTCTAGTTAGCCCTCCAGTTAGTCGATCCACTGCTCACTCAAAAATTTGCACACTTTTCATGAGTGATCCCTCTACTGCCAAATAGTATGCTCAACTCAGAAACTGCGTAGAGGTGATCAACAGGCCAGCCTCCCAGCATCAACACAGTTTTTCCTGCCAGCAGCTCTCGGTAACCAATTTATAGTTCCCCTTAGGAACTGTGCAGTTTTTCCTACAAAATTCCAACAGCTGATTTCCAGTTCCCTCCAGGAACTGTGCAATTTTTTATGCCTAGCTCCTGAAAGATGACTGCTAGTTCCCCTCGGGAATTGCATAGTTTTGTTTCCAGTGACCTAGTAGCCAGCTACCAATTCCATCCAGGAACTGTGCAATCTTTGCTACTAGGCTCCTGTTGCTCTCTCTTTCTGGAAATTGCACAGATTTTTCCTACTCAACCTTCCTGCAGCCCGCATTGTTCCTCTCAAAAACTACTCATTTTTTTCCTCTAGTGTAGTTAGACCTCGTGGACAATCAATGTCGATACGGATTACCCATCTCCATCACCGAGTGACTGCTACGCAATTTTCATTAGCAGTGCTTGGAGCATCGATCCCACCTCGCAACCTTCTCTCCTCTCCCGGTCACCTACATCTAAAATTATCATGCATGATGGTAGATTAGGAGGTTTATGGATTTGATGTCCTCTCATCATGAGTGACTACAGATATAGGTACACAAAAAACATTGTGCGATGACGGAAGGGATGAACAAAGGGAGCACATGCAGAAGGACATGTTTGCCAATGAACGAACAAATGATGCATGCAAAGATATGTGCTTGTGAACGGATGATCATGCAAAGGTGTGTTCATGGACGGATAGGTGGACGAACATGTACCTTTCACAAACGAACAAACCTATAAAGCTTACCAACATACAAGCAAGGAGAAATGTGTGAATGAAACATAAAGCGAACCAATGACCATCAAAGACTCCATGCACTTTGCCATGCAGAGGTGAAGCTGTGACACACCATGAGGAAATCCATCACCTAGCGACACTGCAACTCGACATGCACACTAGCAACAACACAAATGTACCAACGCTGTCATGTCAAGTCTTGTCATGAGTCATGTCATCCACATCTCTATTATGGGCCATACTGTCAATCAATGTAATGTAACGTGGAAGTCCAAGAGACTCACTCGTTGTATGAAGAGTCATGTAAAGTTGAAAATTCATGGAGGTCAAATAGTCATGAGGGTAGTCAAACAACCACAAGGGTCAATTTCACCCTTGGCTATAAATACCCCCTCATTTGTACATGTAAAGAACTTTTTTTGACCTCAGCTCCTCCCACATAGCCTTGAGAGTCTGTAATCTTTTCTTTGAGGAGTAAGTAGTGGCTCCAATAACCCACCCACGGGATTAGTGATGTATGGTGTAACGATGTGTCTTGGAACTTTCACTTAATTCAGAAGCCTGCTAACAGGCCAACATGTTTTCACACATGTATTGTAATTTTTGTAATACTAATCTTAGACACTTGTAATGCATGTTGCTTTAACCTGTGTTTAACACTTGAACTCATTCACTTGTTGTAATACATATATGTTAATGAAAATGTGTTTTATATGTTTTTAATGCTATCTCACCCATGTTGGCTACCTCCTCGGACATCAGACAGACATTTCAAATAAAAATTGCTATAAAAATTGTTGCACTCATGCGGACTCATCCACTGAGTGTTGTATGTGTCATTTTCCCTCGTGTGTTGTGATTGCCGCATCCATGTGGATTGTTCTTTCGGAAGCTATGCACGCCTTGTTGTGTTATGTGTTCCTAACAGAGTTAGGGCTTCCTCCCAACTGACTCGAGACTCACTTCCACCCTCTCCCTCTACAGTGAAAGAACCATTGACACAAGTGACACTAGAAATCACCAGGCACGCAAACCTCACTTCTCGAAGACAAAGTAGAACACTCTCTTGTGTTGACACGTAAGATTTGAGGCAAATATTTAAGGTAATGGCAATCGGGCCATCATACTGAATGGGACTCCCACACCAAATGGTGTGAGGTCTAGTTGGGACTTCATACTGGAGTGATCCCCTAAATGTTGGCATGTCTAGCACCATCAACATTTTTGGCTCTAGAAGGAAGGTAGCCAATTGTATATGGTTGAACATCCTCTCACACTCACTCATCAATCATCTGGTCAAGGCAGTAACTCACACTCCATCTCACCTATGCATGACTCTGTAGTTGGTTACTTCTCACCTCCAAGGACTGAACATGAAATTCCATATCATCAACTTTTCTCCGTCCATCGCATCACTTGCCAGTTCACGAAAGCAATCAGACTGATCCCATGCATACAACATCTTTCATGCACATCAAGGAAGCCAAAATTTACTCCCATAGGGGTTATTGTATCATCAGTGGAAGAAGTAGTTCTTGCCACTCTTGAAGGTTTGGCAAAAGCTATTGAAGACGGAGAGGAAACTCCGGTTTTCTCACAAGGGGAACAAGACACTCCTGTGATTTTGGGATCAGACTTTGGTATAGGAGGCGAAGGGGAAGGCAGTGGAGGAGGCGGAGCTAGAGACGGACCAATGGACTCAGAGCTGGAACTGTCAAATTATGAAAGAGAGGAGGAGGACGAAGAAGAAGAAGAGATGGCTGACCAAAATCTAGAATGGATGACTCAGGGACCATTGGATCTCTTTGCCGGTTTGCACAAGATGCCAAAGTGAGCGGAGAGAATGAACATCAAGTTAGACCTTGACAACACAGTGAAGGTAGAAGACCATTTGGACAATTTCTACTTGCAGTTGCAGACCCTTGAGGTATGGTATAACAATGTAGCATGTATATTGTTTCCATGTACCTTGGATAGTCACGCAACTACATGGTATCACAACCTTCCAACCAATTCCATACAAAACTAGGGTGCGTTCAAACACATGTTTCTTCAATATTTTTCTAATGATAAGACCCCAACCATGTTACTCAAAGAAATGGGAAGCCTGAAGATGGAGGGGAAAGAAAAGGTAAAATATTTCAATCATAGGTTTACACGCATAGTGAACAAGTTTGCAGCGAATACCAAACATCATGACACCATCACTATTGATTACTACACGTCTACACTTCTGACCAACATTGTGCAGTTCATCAAGTGAGCTGCAAAACCAACTCTATTGGAAAACTCCGAAGAGGCTATTGCTGTTGAGAAATACCTGCATGTGATTGGAGTCATCAAGGATGAGGAACCAGAAAAGGACTCCAAAGACATGAGCAGAACGTCCTAGGCGATGGCAAGTAAAGGTAGAGACAAGGAAGCAAATGATATTGAAACCCTCACTCGCCTCGTCAAGAACTTGACAATTGAAGTGTTCGAGCTTAAACAATGGAAAATAGACACATCTACAAGCAACCATCTGCCCAGACAGAGATAAGGAAGCATGTCTCAGTTAGCAATCGATTTACTACAAAAACTGCATAGAGCTCTGTGTTCCACCTCGATCAGTGCACAAATTCAGAATTCTGTTCATTCCATGAGGAACATCACCTAGAGAACTCTTGTTCATACGGGAAGTGAGTCACAAGCTCTTTATGCAGTCATACATTTAATGTGGAAAATAGTATCCAGGAGCACTCGAAAGACACAGATAACGATGAAGGTGTTGCACTTGATGAAGCATCAAGTTCTGGGCATGTGGTGAACATGTATCAGTGCTTGCAAGCAAAATTGAAGGAAAACAACGAGAAATAACCCCCAAACAAAAATGACAGTTACAATATTAGGAGTAAAGAGGCTCCACTTACACTTGGGGAAGCACAAGAAAAGATGAGACTACTGTTGAGGAAGGTTGATCCACCAACCACCCAAAGTATAAAACACAAAACAGGTCCGGGAAGACAATGGAGGACAAGAGTACGTCCATGAGCAGCAAACTGCAGAACACTCCGTCAGATAACACGAACATCACTCCCACCCTGGACGCCTCAGTGTCTTCCACCTCTAGATTACAGTAGATGATATTAATAAAACTCGTGCAAACATCAGTTTGTTTGAGTTAGAAAATATCCAGAGTCAGCGAGACATCCTGCTACATGCACTGGGATAGACAACAACAGACAATGTAGCCTCTACCAGTAAGGGAGAAAGCACACCTCCCAGATCACTTTGCACTATGCTCAACACATTTCGGATGGAAGAAGAGAACTCAGGTTGCCCTCATTCCTACTTTCATTTGAAGTTTTCAACTGTATTTTTCACAATTTCTTGGTTGATTCCAGCGTGGCAGCCAACATCATGCTGCTCTCCATTACTAAAAATATCAATACACAATGGAGCGAGACATCCGTGTGAATCATCCAACTTGATCGAACTTCAGTACTAGCCATTGGTGAACTTCGAGATGTGATCATCCGACTATCTCATGATGGTAGATTCTACCAATGCATCAACATTGTCATTGTGGACATACCAGAAGCATATGGTCTACTACTTAGCAGATACTGGTCCAACAAGCTGAACGAATATTTTGCTACAGAATGGTCGCACATGTGGATTCTGTAAAAGGGAAAATGAAACCAAACCCGAGTGTTATCTGAGAGGTATATGAAGCACAATGTCACTCCCCTTAATAGAGAGAATGAACTATTGGCCTTCACAAAACTCATGTTTGGCAACTAACTCTTAGAAATAGCGTTGGGCTGTTATCCTGCACAGCTAGCTCCAACCCCACGAGACACGCAGTTGGGACTCCTTCCTTGCCCAATTGATGGTAATGAAACATGTACAATGCATTGTACTAATAATAGTAGTAGCAGTAGAAATAGTAGTAACAACAGTAATAGCACATCAAACGGCCCGTGTACAAAAAAGTTGTGGACCATGTACTTTGACAGATCAAAGACACATGATGGCTCAGGAGTCGGGTGTGTCTTGATCGACCCATACAACAAAAATCATATGGTTTCAAGTCACTTGGAATTTGAGTGCATGAACAACGTTGTTGAGTATGAAGCACTCGTGTTAGGCTTGCAGAAATCCATCAACCTCAACGTGGTCACGCTCAAAGTGGTAGGTGATTCAGAGGTAGTGGTACGATAGGTATGTAACACCATTCACTATTTTTTGCCGCATCTCAAAAGTTACCAGTGAGAGGTATGGTGGCTAATCTCTAACTTTTAAGCATTTAACATCATTGTTGTACCACGTACGCGTAAAGCAGCTGCTAATGCTTTGGCTAATGCAGCTTCAAGAGTGTCATTGATTAGGGATATATTTACTATTGAAATTTTGTACAAACAGTCTATCCTAGATAACATAACTAATTTATGTGTGTTTAATGATGATCAACAGATACTACATTTCATGGCCAACGCTGACGTCTTCAAGCATGCAATGATAAATGATGAGAAGAACGAGCGCTCTCTCCAAGCAGAAGCTGGTAACAGGAAAGGCCACCTTATCACAAAAGGTGTGGCAACATTGGAAAATATTTATGAGTTGCAAGAATGTTTTTAGGGGCCAAGGAACAATGAGACCCACATCTCCACCATGATGCACAAATTGATCAACTTGGGAAAAGAACAAGATCTGAAGTTCGTCAATCTTGGTACATGTTACACATAGTAAGAGAGGCAAGCCTTTGTCCACTTGTTCAAATAGTATCGAGATGTGTTTAGTGGAAATATGATGATTTTAAAACCTATGACATGTGGATCATCCAACACATTATCCCAATCAAAGAAGGGGTCAAGCCATATCAGCAGAAGTTGAAAAAAGTACATCCGTCACTTGAACCCCTCATACAGAAAGAGATTACCAAGTTGTTGGATGCACGGATCATATACAAAGTTTATCATTCCCCGTGGGTTTCAAACCTTGTTCATGTACGCAAGAATTCCAGTGAAATCCACTTGTGTGTTGATTTTTGGAATGTGAATCATGTCTTGGACAAAGAAAACTACCCCGTGTCGTCTATGGACCACATTCTGCAAACAGTATCTGAGGCACATATGTTTTCCCTTCTCGACGATTTTTTAGGACACAATCAAGTTCTGGTAGCAGAACCTAACAGACTTAAGACTACCTTCCATACCAAGTGGGGTACGTTCGCTTACAGACGAATGTCGTTTGGGCTCATAAATGTAGGCAAAACATTTTAGCATGCCTGGACATCACTTTTTGTAGACTCATCGGACAGAGCGTATTGGTATACCTCGACGACGTGATTGTGCTCTCAAGAAGACGTGAGGACCATATACGCCATCTAAAGAAAATATTTGAGAGATGCCGGAGATACGAGATTTCCTTGAATCCCAAAAAGAGTGTATTCATAGTGTATGAGGGGAACCTTCTTAGACACATTGTTTCCAAAAGTGGGATCAAGGTGGATCCAGACTGGGTTCAGACTATTACACATATCCCTCACCAATCTAATAAGAAAGCTATGTAGTCCTTCTTGGGCAAGATAAACTTCCTCTGGAAGTTCATCTCGGATTATGCACAGATAGTCAAGCCCATGCAGGACATGATCAAGAAAGATGCAGTCTATAGCTGGGGTAAGAAGGAAAAGTATGCATTCATATAGATCAAGTAGGCTATTGCAGAAGAACCTGCACTCTATAGCCTAGACTTCAATAAGGATTTCCTATTATACACCTTTGCCTCTGATAATTCACTCGCTGCAATGCTCACTCAAAAGGACGAGATGAACGATGAACACCCATGAACACCCAATCTCCTTCATGAGCACAAGCATGCAGGGACCAGAACTCAACTACCTCACCATTGACAAGCAAGCATATGTAGTTTACAAGGCGGTGAAACACTTCAGGCCCTACTTGCTAAATAACCACTACATAGTCTTCGTCCCTCACCCAATGATGCACACATTAATTGTACAATAAGAACTAGGTGAATGACGTGCGAACTAGATGATAGGATTGCAAGACTATGATCTTGAAATTAAGCCAATTCACACGATCAACGGTCATGGGTTCTGCAGACTTGCAGCTAAAGCAGTAGACACACCGGAGAGTGAAGAAGATCTCGCCAGCTAAGAGCAGGAAATTGAGATGTATGATATAAGGTGAGAAACACCCACTGAAGACAGAACCTCTTAGTATGCAGATGTGCGCTAGTACCTTGAGCACAACATCGTACCCTCTCACTTTTCCATTAGACAGAGGAGGGCATTGCACCTCAAAGCCTTATCATATTAGTTAGTGCACGGAGTACTTTACAGGAAGCACAGTAACAGAGTTTTTCTCAGGTGCTTGGAGGCACATCAATCAGAGAAGGTACTACAAGATCTACATGACAGACCCGCCGGGGATCACTTTGTGGGAAACACCACTATGCACAAAGTTATGCGAGCCAGTTTCTACTAGCCTACATTATTCAAGGATGCACATGCTTATGCCTACAATTGCCCAGTTTGTCAGCAATGTGCTAGCAAGACACGAAGATCAGCAGCCCCACTGCACCCTATTGCAGTGATCGAACCATTCCAATAGTGGGGCCTAGACATCATTGGGGAAATATTCCCACATTCGTCAAAGAAACACTGCTACATTCTAATAGCAACTTATTACTTCACGCGGTGGTCAGAAGAAGTTCCGCTGAAACAAATGAACAACCAGGAGGTCATCAACCTCCTCTAGTAGAATATCATCTCATGCTTCAGCATTCCGGTATCATTTGTATTTGATAATGCAACGTACTTTTCATCTTTGAAACTTTATGATTTTGCATTACAGAATGGTATTGTGCTGAAACACTCATATAACTATTACTTGCAAGGAAATGGTCTCACAAAATCCACGAATAAAAACCTCATCCGCATAATAAAAAAGATCGTTGTCTCTTGGTAGTGCAACTGGAATACCACCCTTACGAATGCATTATGGGCTGATCGTGTAACACCCAAATCCTCTCTGAATACCTCACCGTACTTCCTGGTCTATGGTAAATAAGACATCCTTCCACCCAATATCTAATTTCCTACACTTCAGCTTTCCCAAGAATCCCAAGGCAAGCCTTTCCAACTAGTTTAGTGTAGGATGGATGCTCTCCATAAGCTTCAGAAAGAAAGGATGAAAGCAAAAGCAAAATTCACGCTCCACCAAAACCATATCAAGAGATGGTTCGATACAAAGTCTGCAGGGAAATCTAACTTCAATGTTGGTGACTTGGTTCTGAAATGGGATAAGTCCCATGAAGACAAAGGAAATCTCCATAAGCTTCAGAAATAAATGATGAAAGAAAAAGAAAAATTCACACTCCACCAGAACCATATCAAGAGATGGTTCGATACGAAGTCTGCAGGGAAAGCTAGCTTTGGTGTTGGTGACTTGGTTCTGAAATGGGATAAGTCCCATGAAGACAAAGGAAAACATACAAAGTTCTAGTCCCTGTGGATTGATCTGTACATAGTCCATGATAATACTAGCCCACACATGTACCATCTGCAATCACTTGATGGGAGGATTGACAACCTTCATTTCATTGTCCAAGATCTCAAGCATTACTTCTAGTAGGTTGATCCATGCCACGTGCCATGTACATAGTCTGCTTGATGCTTATTGTTTTCATTTTGTTTGCTTTTATTACTATATTTGTTTTTATTGGTTTGTTCTGCTTACTATTTTTGTTTACGTTTGTTATGTTTTCTTGATACCTTACTATTTTTGTTTCTGGAAATAAGTGTTGCCAACTACTACGTTCTGGCTTTCGAATGAGTATGTGGCTGAGATTTGAAGATACTTGTGACACTGCAGCACTTGGCCAGTCTTGTGTTTGTCTTGTCTGTGCTTGGTTATAAACTTCGGCCCATGAAGTCTTGACAAAAAAATATGAGCCATCTGTAAGGGAAGCTTTGGTCCAACCATGAACCTGTGTCCACACTGGGAAGCCTCATTCTTGCACTCAACTTTCTGCTCTGTGTGTTCAAGCTCATCCAACTAGTAAAAATAGAGGAGGCAAAAATCTAAATGAGAAAATCTCCTTCGGGGTATTGTCCAGGCCTGCTGGTAGCAGAGCAACAACAAAGATGAAAAATTATACTCTGAAAGTATTCAACTCACGAGTTAAACTACCCTTCTCGGTTTCGAAACACTGTGAAGTAGCTGAACTTTTGATTGTGTTTGAATGAGTTGGAAAAAGGTGAACCATGTATGTCCATGGGGTAAGTGGGGAAGTCAAAGTAACCCACATAGTGATTCAATATGCCCCGAAAGACCAAGGCCTTGTGCCATCAATGAATCAAAATAGAGAAGCTTCATAGTCTCCCTTGAGAGTTTGACTTGATGACTGCACACACTTAGGTTCACTCCGTGAGCTTGTGTGAGTTTTCGCACCCACCTTGCTTGATCATTCCACCCAAGATTTTTCATGTTGATGTCACTGTCATGCTTGTGACCGAGTTTTGGTCATACTCAAGGTCTTCGCTTCGTGTGTACACATTGTGTTCACTATGAAAACAATTTTTACACTCACACATGGAGTCACATACATTGTCGCGTAAGTGTCATCACGATTGACCAACGATCAATCAAAAGTGTTGCGCTTTTCACTCACACTGTCGGTCAGTCATGTTGAGCATGTGTGTCTAGATGGTTTGAGTCATCTCGTCATCTAGTCATGTAGGTGTGTGTTTGCAAGATCACATATGCATCTTTCACTCGTTCACACACTTAGTCACTTTGTTGAAGTTCAGACAACCAGATTCCCCTCTATTATCTAGACCATCACCCCACCATCGACTCGAACGACTAGCACCCAGAACAACTCAGAAGCATCAAGAAAGTCATTTCAAGTTGCGCTACCTGCAAGCAAATCAATCAACCTTCATGTTGGTCAATCGGAGAGTTTGAACAAACAACCACTCCAGGATTGACTCCCCTCAAAAATTGCACAGAGGCTGCAGACCTTGCTCGCTCCTCTCACTAAGAAAAATGTGTAAACATGCTAGACAGACACCAAATGCCCGTCACTGTCTCCCTAAAAAATTGCACAGTTTTTCCAGTTAGCCTTGTAGTCTGTCGACTGGCTGCTCACTTGGAAAACTGCGCAGTTTTCATGAGAAAACCCTCTTTTTCCCAGGAGTTTGCTCAACTCAAACATTTTTGGGTTGTCTTATATTCTTTCCATGACTAACCTACATAGTGAACTGGGGGGGTTAGAGGGGGGGGAGCCCCCCCTTTGTTGCACCAATTGCGCAGTGGGGGGGTCACATGGGGGCAGCAGTCCCCCTTGTCTGGGGGGTTTGAGGGGGGTGGGTATCCCCCCTCTATAGGGTCCGGGGCAGTGCCTTGGGAAAATTTTCTTTTGACCCTATATTAGGTTGGGTGAACATACCTATGGTTTTTGGTCCATGGTTTTTGACGCGATGGTTTTTGGTCCATGGTATTGGATGCTTCGGCATGTATAAATATGTATTGTAACAGTGAAAGAAATATAATGAAAAATCAAGTTGGTAGTCCTGCTTTTGGTATCCAGGGGAAAATCTTTGTGTATATGTGTTTTATGTGTTATGCTCTCGCATTGTTTATTCTCTGTGTTTTAGAATTCATATGCAGATAATTTCTGTACGAGGTTGAAACCTAGATTTGGTATAAGAGTTGTTTTGGCTTCAAGGGGACACCTTTGTTGCTGAGGGGTTTCGCTCAAGCCTGTGGTAGACCTTGTTCAGTGGGAGATCTGTGGGATCGATTCTAGTCGTAAAAGAAGATGGTGAGCACTGGAAAGATAGAGATCAAGAAATTTGATGGTCAGAGTTTTGAGTTGTGGAAACTCAAGATGGAGGATCTATTGGTGGATAAAGATCAGTGGATCATGGTAGATCTAGGTACTAAACCAACGGGAGTTCCTGATGAAGAATGGAAGAAGTTGGATTGGAAGGTAAAGAGCACAATACGATTGTGTGTCTCATATTCAGTATTGCTGAATGTATCAGGGGAAGCTACGGTGAAGGCTTTGTGGAACATGTTAGGGACTTTGTACCAGTCTAAGTCACTGGTGAATAAAATTTTCCTGCGGAAAAAGCTTTATAACCTGAGGATGAAAGATGGACACTGGGTGACAGAGCATCTGAATGCGTTTAATACTGTGGTAAGTCAGTTAGCATCTGTTGATATTAAAATTTCAGATGAAGATAAGTGCATCAGTTTATTGTGTTCTCTACCAGATTCGTGGGATAGTCTGGTTATTGCAATAGGTAGCAATGTAACTTCCTTGCATTTTGATGAAATAGTCTCATCCTTGCTGATGGAGAAGATGAGACAGAAAAATATGGAGAGCCAGAATGGTGGTGCCTTATCTGTACAAGGACGATCCCATAATAGAAACAAAAATAAGTCATCGAGTGGGAGATCTAAATCTCCAGGAAAACATGTAAAGGTGGTGTGGTGGAAATGTGGAGCAGAAAATCTAGTGGTCTTTAGAGAAAAGACTATGCTGTGGCATCAAAGGCTTGGGCATATTGGAGAGAAGGGCATTCAAATACTTTATGGTAAAGGTATGGTAGAAGGTATGAGTAATAGCTCTCTGGATTTTGATTTCTGTGAAAATTGTGTATATAAGAAGCAGAATCGAGTGAGTTTCCCCTCTGGTGGTAAGAGGATGAAACATATATTAGAGCGTGTGCACAGTGATGTGTTTGGACCTATGAAGGTTCCATCACTGGGTAAGTATGTGTACTATGTATCATATATAGATGACTTCTCAAGGAATACATGGATATATTTCCTTAAGAAGAAATTTGAAGTCTTTGACGAGTTTAAAGAATTTAAGGCTCGGTGGAAAACCAAATAGAGAAGAAGATAAAGGTGTTGAGGTCAGATAACGGTGGAGAGTTTTGCAGCAAGGAATTTGAAGAATTTTGTAAGAAGTGTGGTATAGCACGGCAGAAGACTAATCCATATACACCTCAGCAGAATGGAGTCACAGAAAGAATGAACAAGACATTGATGGAAAGGGCAAGAAGCATGCTTAGTGGTGTCGGGTTAGGACAAGAATTATGGGCAAAGGCAGTGGAGACAACATGTTACCTAGTCAACAGATCACCTTCATCAGCATTGGAGGATAAGACTCCACAAGAGGTATGGACTGGTAAGAAACGTTCTCTTTCACATCTGAGGGTATTCGGATGTGATGTATATGTACATGTTCCAAAGGAGAAACGAACCAAGTTAGATAGTAAATCTAAAAAGTGCATCTTTATTGGGTATAAGGATGGTTTAAAGGGTTATAAGCTTTGGAACCTAGTAGCGAGGAAGGTTGTGCACAACTGAGATGTGGTGTTCAGAGAGGTGAAAGATGTTATTAAACATGAATTCCAACCAAAGGAACCTAAGAAGGTAGAGTTTGAGCTAAAGGAGGAAGAATCAGACTCTACAGCAGAGGAGGAATCAGAAGATGAAGAGCCACAAACTCCGGGTGTAAGAAAATCAGCTCGAGAAAGAAGGTAGCCAGAAAGGTATAGTCCATCTGCTTTCTGTTCAAATTTTGCTTTATCTATTACTGATGATGATCCCAGAACTGTGAAGAAAGCAGTAGATTTAGAGGATGGAAAACTCTAGAAAGAGGTCATGGTTTATGAAATGGCATCTTTGCACAAAAATGAGGCTTGGGATTTGGTGGAGTTGTCAGCTGGAAGGAAACCCATTGGCAACAAATGGGTGTTCAAGAAGAAGAAAAATGTAGAAGGAAAGGTGGAGAAATGCAAAGCTCGGTTGGCAGCAAAAGGTTATTCCCAAGTGCCGGTAATTTATTTTGGTGATATTTTTTCTCCTATTGCCAATGTAACTTCTATTAGGTTACTTTTATCTATTGTTGTTGCTTTTGATTTTAAGGTAGAACAGATGGATGTGAAGAAAACGTTTCTTCACTGGGATTTGGAAGAGGAGATCTACATGAAGCAACCCGAAGGCTTTGTAGTGAAGGGTAAGAAGGAACTGGAATGCAAGTTAAAGAATTCTCTGTATGGGTTAAAATAGTCACCAAGGATGTGGTATAAGAAATTTGATACATTTATATGGGTACTTGGCTTCACCAGATGTAAAGTAGATCACTGTGTGTATTTTAAATTAATTGGTGACCGTGTTATTTATCTGGTCTTGTATGTGGATGATATATTACTGGTTGGAAATGACAAAGAAATTATCCAGGATTTGAAGACCCAATTGTCCTCCAAATTCGACATGAAAGATCTTGGTGCTGCAAACTATATTTTGGGCATGGAAATTAAAAGAGATCGGGAAAAGAGGAATCTCAGGTTAAACCAGAGGAAGAATGTCGAGACAATACTGTAGAGGTTTAATATGCAGGATAGTAAACTAGTGAAGGTTCCTTTTCCTGTAGGTGTGAAGTTATCTGCTGAACAATGTCCCAAGACACAAGAAGAGGAAGAGGTCATGTCCCATGTTCCATATGCAAGTGCATTCAGTAGCTTGATGTATGCAATGGTTTGTACTAGACCAGACATTGCACATGCAATGGGAGTATTGAGCAAGTTTATGTCAAAACCAGGGAAGGAGCATTGGATAGCAGTGAGGCAAGTTTTCAGGTATTTGCGTGGCACTAGTGATTATGGTTTGTGCTACCAAGGAAGACCAGGATTGGACAGAGTTTTGGATATTCATGATTTTGTTGATGCAGACTGGGCTGGAGATTTGGATCAAAGAAGATCTACAAGTGGGTATGTGTTTAACCTATTTGGAGGTGCAGTCAGTTGGATGCATAAGAAACAATCTGTAGTGGCACTATCAACTACAGAGGCAGAATACATGGCAGCCACTCATGCAATCAAGGAAGCAGTTTGGTTACAGAGATTGTGTTCAAATATGGGGTTAGTATAGAGAGCTATAAGGATAGACTGTGACAGCCAAAGTGCAATTTTCTTGGCAAAGAACCCTGCTTATCATTCAAAGACAAAGCACATTGCTGTTCATTATCACTTTGTGAGGGATATGATAGAAGACAAAAAGGTGTTGCTGGTAATGGTGGACACTTTGAAGAATACTACAGATGCATTGAAAAAATCTGTGAGCTCTGAGAAGTTCTCCTGGTGTAGAGAAACAATGGGCGTTTCAGGGTTGGAAAAATGACTAAACTCTCCCGTGGTCTCCTGTGGAAAGAAAACAACAAGTGGGAGAATATTGGGTTGTGTTATATTTTTTTCATGATTAACCTATGTAGTGAATTGGGGGGTTAGAGGGGGGGCCGATGGCTTGCCTTGTTTGGGGGGTTTGAGGGGGGCAAGTAGTCCCCCCTTTATGGGGTTCGGGGCAATGCCCCGGGAATTTTTTTTTGGACCCTATATTAGGTTGGGCGAACCTACCTATGGTTTTCGGTCCATGGTTTTGGACCGCGATGGTTTCGGTCCAATGGTATTGGATGCTTCGGCATGTATAAATATGTATTGTAACATTGAAAGAAATATAATGAAAAATCAAGCTAGTAGTCCCAGTTTTGGGATCCAGGGGAAAATCTCTGTGTATATGTGTTATGTGTGATGCTCTCGCATGGATTATTCTCTGTGTTTTAGAATTCATATGCAGGTAATTTATGTATGGGGTTAAAACCTACAGACACTGGACAGAGGTGATCACTAGGCTAGCCTCCCAGCATGAGCATAGTTTTTCCTGCCAGCACCTCCCGACAACTGACTGCTAGTTCCCCTCAGGAACTGCGTAGCTTTTTTTTCCAAGCTCCAGTAGCAGATTTCCAGTTCCCTTTAGGAACTGCGTAGTTTTTACTGCCCATATCTTGGTAGCTAACTGCGCAGGTTTGTCCTCCAGCTGAGCCAGATCACATGGACAGTCACTATCGATCGAGATTGCCCATCTCCATCACCTAGTGACTACTGCAAAGTTTTCATCAGCAGTGCTCAGAGCCTCCATCCCACCTCGCAACCTTGTCTCCTCTCCCGATCACTTGCATCTGAAATGATCATGCATCATGGTATACTAGGAGGTTTATGAATTTGATGTCCTCTCATCATGAGTGACTACAGATATAGGTACACAAACAAACATGGCATGATGATGGATGGGATGAACAAAGGGAGCACATTTAGAAGGACATGTTTACCAACGAATGAAAAAATGATGCATGCAAAGAGATGTCCTCGCGAATAGATGATCATGCAAAGATATGTTCACTCACAAATGGAAAAATGAACATGCACCTTTCGTGAACAGATGAACCTGTCAAGCTTACCAACATACAAGCAAGGATAAATGTGTGAATGAAACATCAAGCGAACCAATGACCATCGAAGACTCCGCACAATTTTCCATGTGGAGGTGAAGCTATGAGACACCATGAGGACATCCATCATCCGGTGACACTGCAGCTCGACATGCACACTAGTAGTAGCACGATTGTACCAGCACTGTCATATCGAGTCTTGTCATGAGTCATGTCATCCACATCTCTACTATAAGCCATACTATCAATCAATGTAATGTAAGGTGGAAGTCCAAGAGACCCACTTGTTGTATGAAGAGTCATGTAAAGTCGAAAAGTCATGGAAGTCAAACAGTCATGAGGGTAGTCGAATAGCCACAAGGGTCAGTTTCACCCTTGGCTATAAATACCCCCTCATTTGTAAATGTAAAGGAATTTTTTTACCTTAGCTCCTCCAACGTAGCCTTGAGAGTTTGTAATATTTTCTTTGAGGAGTAAGTAGTGGCTCCAATGCCCTACCCACGGGGTTAGTGATGTATAGTGTAGCGATGTGTCTTGTAACCTTCACTTAATTCAGAAGCCTACTAACAAGCCAACATGTTTAACACATGTATTGTAAATGTTGTAAGACTAATATTGAACACTTGTAATGCATGTTTATTTAACCTGTGTCTAACACTTTGAACTCATTCACTTGTTGTAATACATTATGTTAATGAAAATGTGTTGTATATTTTGTTAACAATGCCTTGCCCATGTTGGTTGCCTCCCTGGACATTAGAGAAACCGTTCACGTAAAACTTTCTATAACAACCGTTGCACTCGTGTAGACTCAAACGCCAAGTGTTGTACATGTTATCTTCCCTTGTGTGTTTTGACTACCGCATCCATGTGGACTGTTCTTTCGGAAGCTATGCACATCCCATTATGTTGTGTGTCCCTAACAGAGTTGGGGCTTCCTCCCAACTGACTCGAGATTGACTCCCTCCCTCTCCCTCTACAATGAAAGAACCATTGACACAAGTGACACTAGAAATCACCAGGCATGCGAACCTCACTTGACGACAAAGTAGACCACTCTCCTGTGCTGACAAGCAAGAATTGAGGAAAATATTTAGGATAATGGAAACTAGGCCATCATACCGGAGGGGACTCCCACACCAAACGGTGTGAGGTCTAGTTGGGACTTCATACCAAGGTGATCCCTTAAATGTTGGAAGCTCCAGCACCGTCAACATTTCTGGCACTAGAAGGAGGGAAACCAATTGTATATGGTTGAATGTCCTCTCACACTGACTCATCAATCATATGGTTAAGGCAGTAACTCTCACACCCTCTCACCTACGCGCGACTCTGCAATTGGTTACTTCTCACCCCCTAGGACTGAACACGAAATTCCATATCATCAACTTCACTTCATCTGTCCCATCACCCTGTAATTTGTGAAATCAGTCAGAATGATCCCAGACATACAACATCTTCCATACGCATCAAGGAAGTCAAAAGCCACTCCCACAGGGGTTGTTGTATCATCAGTGGAAGGAGCAGTTCTTGCCACCCTTGAAGGTCTTGCAGAAGCTATTGAAGATGGAGAGGAACCTTCAGTATTCCAACAAGGGGAACAAGACACTCTTGTGATCTTGGGATCAAACTCCAGTATAGGAGGCAAAGGGGAAGATAGTGGGGGAGGCAGAGGTGGAGGCGAACCAACAGACTCATAGATGGAACCGTCAGATTCTAAAAGAGAGGAGGAGGAGGATGAAGAAGAAGAGATGGCTGACCAAAATCTAGAATGGATGACTCAAAGACCATTGGCTCTCTCGGCTGTTTTACACAAGATTCCAAAGCAAACAGAGAGAATGAATGTCAAGTTCGACCATGACAGCATAATGAAGGCAGAAGACCATTTGGACAATTTCTATTTGTAGTCCAGACCCTTGAGGTAAGGTATGATGACGTAGCATGTAGATTGTTTCATTATACCTTGGAAGGTCACACAATTGCATGGTATCACAACCTTCAAGCCAACTCCATACAAAACTCGGGTGCTTTCAAATGCATTTTTTTTGAAAATTTTGTGGAGGACAATACCCCAGCCATGTTACTCAAAGAACCGGGAAGCCTGAATATGGAGGGGAAAGAAAAGGTAAAATATTTCAATCATGGGTTTACACGCATATTGAACAAGTTTGCAGTGAACACAAAACCTCAAGACTCCATCACTCTTTATTACTACACGCCCGCATAGTTTGTCAAGTGAGCTGCGAAACCAACTCTATTGGAAAACTGTGAAGAGGTTATTGATGTTGAGAAAGACCTACATGTGATCAGAGTCATCAAGGATGAGGAACCAGCAAAGGAATCCACAGACGCGAGCAGAAAGTCCTAGGCAATGGCGAGAAAAGGTATAGACAAGGAATAAAATGATATTGAAACCCTCACTTGCCTCATCAAGAACTTGACAACAGAAGTGTATGGGCTTAAAAAATGGAAAATGGACACATATACAACCATATGCCCAAATAAAAGTAAGGAAGCATGTCATCAAGTGGCAACCGGTTCACTGCAAAAACTGTGCAGATCTCTATGTTCCACCTCGATCAATGCGCAAATTATGAATTATGTTCATTCCATGAGGAACATCACAAGAGAACTCTTGTTTTGATTGGAAGCGAGTCGCAAGCTCTATATGCAGTCATAACTTTGACGCAGAAAGCAACATCTAGGAGAAAACTAGAAGACATGGATAATAACGAAGGTGTTGCACTTGATGAAGCATCAAGTTATGGGCATGTGGTGAACATGTATCAGTGCTCACAAGAATCATTGAAAATGAACACCAAGAAACAAACCCCAAAGCAAAATAACCATGTTGATGGTGTTGGACCTACCAACATGTCAAGGGGATCTCCCCCGTAAGAAGTCCCAATTAGACCTTAGACCGTTTACTGTAGGAGTACCAACAATGGGTCGTAAGGTAATGCCTTGACGCAGTGTCACATAGAGGCAAGTAGAATAACTCTGTCAACAACAAGGGTGTGACTGGTGCAATGAGTCAAGGAAGGTGTATGAGAGGTTTTGACACTTCTAAGGGGGAAGGAGGTGGAGATGAGTTCCAGGTTGAAAAGGATTAGTCCCAACTCGGCTAGGAACACAAAAAACAAAGGACATGCACAGATTCTGGTGAAGCAGTCCACTTGGATGTGAAAATCACGTCATAGAAGGT
The DNA here is from genome assembly GCA_000404065.3 of Pinus taeda. Lineage (NCBI taxonomy): Eukaryota > Viridiplantae > Streptophyta > Pinopsida > Pinales > Pinaceae > Pinus > Pinus taeda. The sequence goes on from APFE031329164.1 coordinate 89,748, forward strand.
AAGATAACACATACAACACTCACAGATCAGTTGAGATGAGTGTGACAGTTTTTATAGCAAGGTTCAAGTGAAAGGTTTGTTTGATGTCCAGTAGAGTAGAAGACATGAACAGTGACAACATTAACAACATATGCAACACATTAACAACAAGATTCATATAATTGCATGTGAACCAGTTCATACACAAGTACATAAGTTAAACAACACATATCATTAAATAAATTGGAGCAATCCAACTACAATAACAACATATGCATGAAAATGTGTTGGCTTTTATTATATAAAGAATTGTAAGTCACAATCATACAATACATCCATGTAAACTTGCTAGCCCCAACAGTGGAACGTTACAGCCACATCCGCCTGCTCCTCCAATGAGATGTACTAGCTCCATGCAGTGGAGAAGCCAAGGTGCATTACAAAATTGTCCAAGCCTTCTTCAAGATAGTCTTAGTAGAAGCTTGGTTAGCCAAAAGCCTTTATAATGAGTTATGAGGGACTACTTATAGCAAAAGGTGGGGTGACCCTTGACATTCCCCTTTGTGACAGTTTAACTACCCTCAGGACTCTTCACCTACTCTATGACTATTACATCCAACTGTTGATACTTGACTTACACTTGACATGACTCAACATTACAATGCACATGTACTCATGTGAGACAAAATGGCTTGAGAAAGCCTTGCAAGACATCATTGACACTCGTTCCATTGTGGTGAGACCAACTCTTTGACATGCTTGTGATGGTGAAAGTGGTGAGTTGATGCCAAGCTTGGTCGTCCGTGATGGTGTGCATGCACCTCATGGTGACATCTTGCTGAAGCAAGTTCTTGCCTCTGTTGCAACCAGTGCATTGGTTTGGCCTCTTCATCCAACTCATCTACTAACATGCCCATGGTCTTCTTGGGTATGGTTGAACCAGCAACACACTGATGCATAGTGTTTGTGCTGATCTTCAAGTGTGTGTTGGTGGTCATGCACATCAACTTGCCAAAGTACATGTTCAGCCCCAATTGGACTTGCTTCTTGTCTTCACCTTGGTGAGTGTATTGAATGGGTTGGATTACATGCATGCGCTCAACGACATGCATGTTTCTGAATCCATTGCATGCAATCAACAACACTGCTCACCATGTCTGCTCTATGTCAGCTGCTGGGATGGATCCATAACTTGTACATGAACATTTTCATCTGCGAGTGCATGTTGTGCCTTTGTTATTATTGTTCATGTTGCAACTCATTCGTCTGTCCGTGTACCTTCATGTTCTTCTTGAGTTGTTGCTTCAACACATGAAACTCATTCTTTGTTCCATTTTCTGCCTTTGCGCGATCTTCATGTCGCACCGTCACTTCATAGCCAGAGTGTCCAAAGTTGCTTTCATCATCAATGGACCTGCTTGAACTTGCAACCTTGTCATGCCTCCATGTTCTGAGCAACCCTCCTCTTGCATTGATTGCATTTGGTATGTTTTCTTCAGTTTTTGTTCATGATGTTGCTCATTGTGATGTTGTTGTTGTCATATCTTGATGTCCTTTTCTATGAACAACTTGATGTATTCGTGGGTAGGCAAGTCCATAGACACTTGATCAACTACATCCCCAAGTGTGCTTTGAACAGTGTCTTCATCTCTACTCCCTTGGAAACCATTGTACCTGTACTGCTGAGAGGCAGATAAACACCTGCGATACCTAGAGACATGGAAACACTCATGCCAAGCAATATATCAGTCAAAAACCAAAATGAACATGAGAACTGACTCGCAACATACCTGGGTGAATGATCATGAAGGTTTCGCAATTACGGTCGTGAGGTTGGGAGACCGACTACCAAGATTGCACAAGGCATGGTCTGGGCTGCTAGGAGATTGACTAACTGTTAGAACTACGCAATGCATAGTATAGTTCAGTTACTGACTGTTGGGATTGCGCAATGCGCAATTCCAATGAGAAGGATTGCTGTCTTAGGGAAAATTTTGCACAATTTCTTGGTCCAAATGTCCTCCAGAAATGCGCAAAACAGTCCTGGAGGCTAGTGCTAGGTAGGAATGCACAAATCTGGAGAGGAAGGTGAGCCTTCCTTCCTTAGATTGCGCAATGCAACCTTGCTGAAGGTAGAGCCTGGGCCAAGGTTGGCTCGACTCGCCGAAGGGAAACTAAAAGAAAGTAAGTCAGTGAATGCATGGTGACACTAAGTGATAGCAAGTGGTTAATAATGTATGCAAAACATGAATGAAAGATTCAACAAACAGATCAACATGCATGTGGGTGAGGCAGTTCACTGATTGGGCGAACATTCATGCAAAATAGTTTCATGCATGCGACAATAGTGAGATAACAACAAAAACTGAAACAGAGTTAGGAGAAGCTAGTATACATGTAAAAATAGAAATCATTCAAAGAAATCAAGAAAAAACTACTCCCGCAAGTGAAAACAAAAAAAAGCGACAAAAATGCAGCACAAGGCATGGGGAAGCTAGCTTACCCCAAAACAATTGATTTGAATGTGCCGACTGCTCCTAGATGTGATGTGGGATGTTATAGTTGCAAGGTTGATGTGAGGAATGAGCTCTATAGTGTCCATTTGATGAGTTTTGATAACATTGAGGTTGTGATGCGCATGCCACGAATCGAAGCGACACTTGGTGGGAGGTTTTAGAATTTCTCCTTACATGTAAACTCCAACTGCTAAACATAGATCCCTAAAACAAGCAATGCCTTTGCATTCTACCTTGGGAGAAGCAACCCATGCATGCAAGTTTGTTTTGCTCAGTCCCGGAGGGAATTGGTCAACTCAATTTCACATGCGAGAGACTACTCTATTGTTGGAGAAAAATGTGCATTTCTGGCTGGGAGTTGGGCTGGTAGCCCAAGATATTTGCGCAATTTCTAGGTAGAGCAGCTGATTGCTGCCCAAATTTGTGCAAATCCTGGGCTGAACAACCTACTATTGGGAAAATCTGCGCAAACTGGGAGGGTTGGTTGGTAGGAATGAGGAATCTTGGAGCCGAGTAGGCTGTCAAACAGGATTGCGCAATTCCTGGAGGGAAGGCTAGTTTCCCTCCAGAAATGCATAATTTTAAAGGGGAAGCTTCTCAGCCTGTAGCTAGACCAAGTCTTGGTGAGAAGCCTGTGATGGGAATGGATCAACTGTGATCGACAAGATGCCTTTGTGCGAGGAAAACATTGAAGCTTGAGTACTTGATGAAGCAAGACAAAGTTTTGTGTAAGGTTGGTAGGGAGGCTCCAAAATAGGCTAAGACAAAAAAAGTTAGGGTGGTTGTAGCTACTACAACACTTGGCGACACACTGGTAGAACTCCAACTCTTTGCATAGACCTTGTTCGTGAAAAGAGGGTCTAACACCTCCGGAAGTATTTTTCAGTTCTTAGCTCATCTTGGTTTCACACTAAGTTGATTGTAAGATGTAGCAACTACCAATCCCTTGGTTGATTAACACACATTCCAAGCCAAGGCAACATAGTTGTTTCGATTGGGGTTGAGGGGTATATAGGTGCACAAGCAGTATAATCGTCAAAGTATTAGTTTCATCTCTGGTGTTGCTCCACTGCCAGCAGGCCTAAACAGTAACTCAATGGAGTCACATAGGAACACAACCATGGCTCTGCTACCAGTGAGCTTGGTCAGTACCCCGACAGAGTTACTTGCATCACCTACCTGTGCAAGAATCCTTTCTCTTCTTTCATCTTATTCATTTTTCATTTTTCATTTTTGAATTTTCATTTTTTCATTTTCCACTGTGCGTAGCACTTATTCATTTCAGAGGTAGTAGAGGGATCCTGACTTATTGAGAGTATAAGAGGTTGTTCCAGTAGAGAAGTAGTTTATTGTATCTATGATGTGTCTGTTAAGGTTTTTCCCCTTACCTTACTCTACTTGATTGAGCTAACAAGGGTTAACCCAAAACAAATCGACTAGAGAAGGTGACACTAGTTAGCGTGCAAGCGTTATGTTTACACCAAGGTTCAATTCAAACAATATGTATTTTCCTTTGACATATCATGTACTAAAAGTAACAAGCTCATCATATAGAGGCAAGATGACAGATAACCAAGTAGTGATAGTTGCACAAGCCCTCTTGTACTTTACCTAGCCTGCTTCAAGAGTCATACATGGCTTCATGTGAAACTAACTTATGAATGAAACAAGCGAATGGGCTAACAATCAACAAAGAAAAGCAGGGGCAGAAGCAAAAATGAAAGCGAAGCAAGTAAACAAACAAGAAAGCAAACAAGCAAGCAAAAAAAGCACGTAAGCAAACAAGCATGCAAGCAAACACTACTCCTATTCCTACACTAATGGTACATGGGCCTGATCATGTGAAGTGATACTTCCAATACAGCCACCGGTGCATTGGCAGACCCATGCTGGTGAAGGCTTGGTCTGTGAGCAACCTAGTTTTGTGAACCAGCAAGCAAGAAGATATAACAATGAAGACAACCACACTTTGTGATTCAAAGTGCCCACGGGACATAAGTGAGTGCATGTACATGACAGGCAGTCCATGAACTTATCATGGTTCTGTGTGACACTACATGAAACTTTTAAGCATAAGAAGACTCTTGACTGTGACATGTAAGAAAAATAAAGAAACAAAGATAACTTGTGTCGCATACGAGTGCTTGCAACGTAAGAATCCTCCAATGCATGAGAAATGGGATCGTGTAGTTCAAGTGGAGGAAGTAAAATCTAAGTGTTAGATTGATCTTGAGTTCACACAAATGAGTGATGAGGAGCCTTGAGTGTTTGAACAATTTCCTGATCGAAAGTGAAACCACCCTCAAGACAGCGAGGGCCTGACATAACCATCATCTAGGGCTGAAGTGCCTTGACCATCTGTGGGGTTTTGACTTCGTTGATAAATGGATCTTCATAGACCAATGGATTAGACATATTAACAATGAGTGAATGAACATCATGCTCAGATGATGAGGTGAAGAGATCACAACAACCAAGATCAGAAAATTCAAGATGTTGGTCAGCATCCTCATGGTTGGATGAATCACACAGAGGGGTAGATGAAAAGAAAACAAACTCATCATTTTTGTTTCCAGAAAAGATAGATGAAGGATCAAGTGGATTTTAAATGAGTAACTTATCCTCTCCATTGTCGAATGGTGCATTGAAATCTAGTGAGTCTCGCGAGTGATCAACAATGGGTGAATCCGTGGATGAAGATACACATGCAAAGTCATGGATGGCAGGTTCACCAAAGAGGTTAGGAAAGAACAGAGGGGACTCGGATAGAAGGGAGTCATCCTTTCCTGAGTGTTGATGTTCAAGATCCCACTCACACTCTTCATGAATAACAATGCATGTTGGTTGTGCAACACCGAATCCGTCAATGGTTTGTTCCTCATTCACAATAAGTCAAGAGTCCGGAAAGGACGAACACAAGACACCATCATCTGGAGGACCACCTGAGTACAAAGGTGGAGGTTGAAGAAAAGAATGCATATGAGAACTCAAAGGACTCACAACCAAATCTACGTGAAAATCGAGTGGAGTGATGTTCGGAGAGTGTGAAGGATGAACAAGTGTGTGAGCATGATCCTTAACATCACTGGACAGTGGTGGAGCTGCTGAATGAGATGGAGGTGGACAATTAGTTGAGACAGTGCCCGCTTCCACATGAGATTGCGTGGTTCCATCAATGAAGAATGTCGAGTGAGGGTTGATATCAAGCTTCCTCTTGGGATGGGTAGATTTCTTAAGGCAATACTCGAACCAGTCCCAAAGATAAGAAAATTTCGTCTGGCTCTTCGGAGCTCGTCTCGCTCTTCAGAGCTTGAAACTACAAGCTACGAAAGCACTACCAAAAATCAATAATGGATTCATGCGGATCCCTCCGTTGCTGTAACAGTTTCCAATCAAGATATTCTAGATCAAAATGATAGAAGGTGTCTTCAATGAGATCTCAAAAGTGCTCAAATGAGTGCATGGTGTCAGCTAGTAGCCTGAGCAACCAAAGAAATGGAGATTTGTGAAGTGTGTAGGCAAGCAACAAACCGAGATGTTCGTTAGAAAACTCATCTTCCTCATAAATCATGAAAAGAAGGTATATAAGTGCTAAGGCCAGGCCACTTTACCTTCACCATCACACGTGTGAGTGGACAAGAGATCGAAAAGCTTGCCTAAGATGGAGACATCTTCACGACTCAGAAAACACCTTGGGGGAAGAAGAGTGCAAGACTCCATGAAAGATATGCAAAGGTTCAAAACAGGATGAGAGGACTCTGCTTGTCATCAAGCCCTCCTACTAGCACTAGAAAGGTTGACGGTGCTCTACCCGCCAACATGTGAAGGGGATCTCGCCGGTAAGATGTCTCAATTATACCTCATACCATTTGGTGTAGGAGTCCTAGCAGTGGGTGGTAAGGTAATGCCTTGACCGCGGTGTCGCATAGAGGTAAGTAGAATAACTTTGTCAGCAGTAAGGGTGTGACTGATGCAGTGGGTCAAGGAAGGTGTATGAGAGGTTCCAACACTTCGAAGGGGGAAGGATGTGAAGGTGTGTTCCAAGTTGAAAGGGATCAGTCCCAACTTAGCTAGGAACCAAAAACACAAAGAACATGCACAACTTCTAGTGGAGCATTCCACTCGGATGAAGCAATCATGTCATACAAGGTAAGATAACACGTACAACACTCATGGATCAGTCCGAGATGAGTGTGATGGTTGTTATAGCAAGGTTCAAGTGAAAGTTCTATCTGATGTCCGACAGAGCAGTCAACACGGACGGTGACAACATTAACAACATATGAAACACATTAACAAGAAGATTCATATAATTGCATATAAATAAGTTCATACACAAGTATGTAAGTTAAACAACACATATCATTAAAGCAACCAAAGCAGTCCAACTACAATAACAACATATGCATGAAAATGTGTTGGCTCTTATTATATAAAGAAGTGTAAGTCACAATCATACAATTCATCCATGTAAACCTGCTAGCCCCAACAGTGGAATGTTACAACCACATCCGCCTACTCCTCCAAGGAGATGTATTAGCTCTATGTAGTGGAGAAGCCAAGGCGCGTTACAATACTGTCAAAGCCTTCATCAATATAGTCTTAGTAGAAGCTTGATTGACTAAAATCCTTTACAATGAGTTATGAGGGACTACTTATAGCAAAGGGTGGGGTGACCCTTGACATTCCCCTTTGTGATAGTTCAACTACCCTCATGACTCTTCACCTACTCTGACTGTTACATCAATCTGTTAACACTTGACTTACACTTGAGATGACTCAAAATTACAATGCACATGTACTCATGTGAGACAACATGGCTTGAGAAAGCCTTGCAAGACTTCACCGACACTCAGTCCATTGTGGTGAGACCAACTCTTTGACATGCTTATGATGGTGAAGGTGGTGAGTTGATGCCAAGCTTGGTCGTCTGTGATGGTGTGCATGCACCTCATGGTGACATCTTGCTGAAGCAAACTCTTGCCTTCGTTGCAATCGGTGTATTGGCTTGACCCCTTCATCCAACGTGCTTGCTAACATGTGCATGGTCTTCATGGGTATGGTTGAACCAGAAACACACTGATGCATAGTGTCTATGCTGATCTTCAATTCTGTGCAAGTAAGTCAGTGAATGCATGGCGACACTAAGTGATAGTAGAAGTGGTTAACAGTGTATGCAAAACAAGAATGAAATATTCAGCAAACAGATCAACATGCATGTGGGTGAGGTAGTTCGTCGATTGGGCGAACGTCCATGCAAAACAATTTCATGCATGTGGAAAGAGCGAGATAGCAACGAAAATTGAAACAGAGCTAGGACAAGCTAGTATACATGTAAAAAACAACAAGCGTTCAAATAAATCAAGAAAAAAGTACTCCCACAAGGGAAAACACAAAAAGTGACAGAAATGTAGCACAAGGCATGGGAAACGGGCTTACCCAAAAACAACTAAGCTGAATGTGCCGACTTCTCCTAGATGTGATGTGGTATATCAGAGCTACAAGGTTGATGTGAGGAATGAACTCTGCAATGTCTTGTTGATGATTTTTTATAACATCGAGGTTGTGACACACATGCCATGAATCTAGGGGAAGCGACACTTGGTGGAAGGTTTTGTAATTTCTCCTTGCATGTAACCTTCAACTGCTAAACATAAATCTCTGAAACAAGGGATGCCTTTTCATGTTGCCTTGGGAGAAGTAGCCCATGCATGCAATTCTGTTTTGCTAAGTCCTAGATGGAACCAGTCAACGCATCTGCAAATGCAAGAGACTTCTTGACTGTTGGAGAAAAATGTGCATTTATTGTTGGGATCTGGGCTGGCTACCTAGGAGATTTGTGCAATTTCTAGAAAGAGCAGCTGATTGCTTCCCAGATTTGCGCAAATCCTGGGTTGAACAACCTATTACGGGGAAAGTTTGCGGAAATTCTACTGGGAGGGTTGGTTGGTAGGATTGAGCAATCCTGGAGCCGAGGAGGCTATCAGACAGGATTGTGCAATTCCTGGAGGGAAGGTTGGTTTCCCTCTAGAAATGTACAATTTTCAAGGGGAAGCTGCTTAGCCTATAGCTAGACCAAGTCCCAGTGAGCAGCCTGTGAGTGGAATGGATCAATTGTGATCGAGAGGTTGCCTTTGTGCAAGGATAAAACTAAAGCTTGAGTACTTGACGAAGCAAGGCAAAGTATTGTGTAAGGTTGGTAGGGAGGCTCCAAAACAGGCTAAGGAAAAATTTTGGAGGGTGGTTGTAACTGCTATATCAGGCTGCTACAATATTAGGAGTAAGGGGATCCCCTTACACTTGGGGAAGCACAAGAAAAGATGAGACTGCTGTTGAGGAAGGTTGATCCACTGGTCATCCCAAAGAAGAAAACACAAAAAAAGTCTGGGAAGACAGCGACAGACAAGAGTACGTCCATGAGAAGAAAATTGTAGAACACTCCGCCCGACAACACGAACATCACTACTACCCCGGACACCTTGGTGAGTCTTCCACCACTGTACTACAACATTGTAGATGATATGAATAAAACTCATGAAAACATTAGTTTGTTCGAGTTAGCAAAGATCCAAAGTCAGCGAGACATCCTGCTGCATGCACTGGAACAAATAGCAACACACAACGCGACCTTTACTAGTAAGGGAGAAAGCACACCTCCCGAATCACTTTCCACTATGCTCAACACACTCTGGATGGAAGAAGCGAACTCAGGTTTCCCTCCATTCCTACTTTAATTTGAAGTTTTCAACTGTGAGGTTCACAACTGCTTAGTTGATTCTGGCATGGCATCCAACGTCATGCCGTTGTCCATTGCTAAAAATATCAATGCACAATGGAGTGAGAATCTGTGCGAATCATCCAAATTGATCAGACTTTAGTACTAGCCATTGGTGAAATTCGAGATGTGATCATCCGACTATATCATGACGGTTGAGTCCACCAATGCATCAACATTGTCGTTGTGGACATACCAGAAGCATATGGTCTACTACTTAGTAGAGACTGGTCCAGCAAGATGAACGGATATTTTTCTACAGATTGATCGCACATGTGGCTTTTGTACAAGGGAAAATGCAACCAAATCCAGGTGTTATCCGAGAGGCATATGAAGCAGAATGTCACTCCCCTTAATAGAGATAATGTACTCTTGGCCTTCGCAGAACTCATGTTTGGCAACTGACTCCTGGAAACAATGTTGGGGTGTTATCCTGCACGATTAGCTCCAACCCCACTAGACACACAGTTGAGACTCCTTCCTTGCCCAACTAATGGTAATGAAACATGTATAGTGCATTGCACCAATAGTAGTAGTAGCAGTAGCAACAATACTAGCACGTCAAACGGTCCGTGTACAGACAAGTTGTGGACCATGTACTTTGACGGATCAAAGACATAGGATGGCTCAAAAGCCAGGTGTGTCTTGATCAACCCATATAATAGAAAGCATATGGTTTCAAGTTGCTTGGAATTCGAGTACATGGACAATGTTTATGAGGATGTAGCACTTATGTTAGGTTTGCAGAAAGCCATCAGACTCAACATGGTAATGCTCAAAGTGGTAGGTGATTCAGAGATAGTAGTACAACAAGTACGTAACACCATTCACTGTTTGTCACCGCATCCCAAAGGTTACCAACAAGAGGTATGGTGGCTAATCTCTAACTTCCAAGCATTTAACATCATTGTTGTACCACGTATGTGTAATGCAGTTGCTAATGCTATGGCCAACACAGCTTCAAGAATGTCACCGATTAGGGATAGAATTACTATTGAAATTTTGTACAAACCATCTATCCCAGATAACATAACTAATTTACGTGTGCTTAACGATTATCAAAATATACTGCATTTCATGGACAACACTAACATCTTCAAAGATGCAGTGATAGATGATGACGAGCGCGAGAGCTCTCTCCAAGTGGAAGCTGGTAACAGGAAAGGCCACCTTATCACAAAAGGTGTGGCAACATTGGAAAATATTTACGACTTGCAAGAATGCTTACATGGGCCAAGGAACGGCAAGACCCACAGCTTAACCATAATGCACGAACTGATCAACTTGGGAATAGGACAAGATCCAAAGTTCGTCAATCTTGGTACATGTTACACTCCGCTTGTTCAAACAGTACCGAGATGTGTTCACATGGACGTATGATGATTTGAAAACCTATGATGCGTGGATCACCCAACACATTATTCCGATCAAAGAAGGGATCAAGCCATATAAGCAAAAGCTAAGAAAAGTACATCCATCACTTGAACCCCTCATATAGAAAGATCTTACCAAGCTCTTGGATGCACGGATCATATAAAAAGTTTTTCATTCCACGTGGGTTTCAAACCTTGTTCCTATACGGAAGAAGTCCAGGGAAATTTTCTTTTGTGTTGATTTATGGAATGTGAATCGTGCCTCGGACAAAGACAACTACCTCGTGTCATCTATGGACCACATTCTACAAACAGTATCTGGGGCACAGATGTTTTCCCTTCTCTATAGTTTTTCAGGATACAATCAGGTTTTGGTAGCATAACGTGATAGACTTAAGACTACCTTTCATACCAAGTGGGGTACGCTCACTTACAGATGAATGTCATTTAGGCTTGTAAATGCAGGTGCAACATTTTAGCGCATCATGGACATAAATTTTCATGGACTCATCGGATAGAGCATAGTGGTATACCTTGATGACGTGACTGTGTTCTCAAGAAGACGTGAGGACCACATACACCACCTGAAGAAAATCTTTGAGTGATGCCAGAGATACGAGATTTCCTTGAATCCAAAAAAGAGCGTATTTGCAATGTCTGAGGGGAAATTTCTTGAACACATTGTTACCAAAAGAGGGATCAAGGTGGATCCGGACTGGGTTCAAACTATTACACAGATCCCTCACCCAGCTAACAAGAAAGCTATGTAGTCCTTCTTGGGAAAGATAAACTTCCTCCGGAATTTCATCTCAGATTATGTGCAGATAGTCAAGTTCATGTAGGACATGATCAAGAAAGATGCAATCTATAGCTGGGATAAGAGGGAAAAGTATGCATTCACCTGGATCGAGCCAGCTATTACAGAAATGCCTGCACTCTAAAACCCAGACTTCAAGAAGGATTTCCTACTATACACCTTCACCTCCGATAATTCGCTCACTGCAGTACTCACTCAAAATTCAGAGATGAGTGCAAGTATGCAGGTATCATAACTCAACTACCCATCATTGACAAGTAAGCATATGTAGTTTAGAAGGTGGTGAAACACTTCATGCCCTACTTTCTGAAGAACCACTGCATATCTTCATCCCTCACCTAGTAATGTGCACATTGCTTGTACAACAAGAACTGGGTGAACGACGTGTGAACTAGATGATAGGCTTACAAGAGTATGATCTTGAAATCAATCCAGTTCACACAATCGAAGGACATGGGCTCTGCAGGCTTGCAGCTAAAGCAGTACACACACTGGAGAGTGAAGGAGAGCTCGCTGTCTGGGAGAAAGAAATTGAGATGTATGATATAAGGCGAGCAACACCCATTGAAGATGAAACCTCTTGGTACGCAGATATGTGGCAATACCTTGAGCACAACACCATACCCTCTCACTTTTCCATTAGATAGAAGAGGGAATTTCACCCCAAATCCTTATCATATCAGTTAGTGCATGAAGTGCCTTACAGGAAGCATAGTAACGAAGTTTTGCTCAGGTGCCTAGAGGCACATGAACCGGAGAAGGTACTAAAAGATCTGCATGAAGGACCCGCCAGGGGTCACTTTATGGAAAACACCACTATGCACAAAGTTATGCAAGCCAGTTTCTACTGGCCCATGTTATTCAAGGATTCACATGCTTATGCCTACAAGTGCCCGGTCTGTCAGCGATGTGCCAGCAAGACACGAAGATCATCAGCCCCACTACACCCTGTTGTAGTGACTGAACCATTCCAGCAGTGGGGCTTGGACATCATTGGGGAAATCTTTCCAAATTCATCAAATAAACACCACTGCATTCTAATAGCAGATGATTACTTCACACAGTGGACAAAAGCAGTTCCGCTCAAATAAGTGAACAACCAGGAGGTCATCAATTTCCTCCAATAGAATATCATCTCATGCTTTAGTGTTCCAGTATCATTTGTTTTAGATAATGCAACGTACTTTTCGTCTTTGAAACTTTATGATTTTTCATTACAGAATGGTATTATGTTGAAACATTCATCTAACTATTACCGTAAGGAAATGATCTCGCAGAATCCATTAATAAAAACCTCATCCGCATAATCAAAAAAATTGTTTTCTATGAGCGGTGCAACATGCATACCGCCCTGACGAATGCATTATGGGCTGACCGTGTAACACCCAAACCCTCTCTGAATAGCTCACTGTACTTCTTGGTCTATGGTAAAGAGGCCATCCTTCCACCCAATATCTACTTGCCTGCACTTAAACTTTCCCAAGAATCATAAGGCCAACCTTTCCAGCTACTCCAACGTAGGATGGATTCTCTTTATAAGCTTCAGGAAGAAAGGATGAAAGAAAAAGAAAAAATCACACTCCACCAGAACCGTATCAAGAGATGGTTTGATAAGAATTTTGTAGGGAAAGCTAACTTCGGTGTTGGTGACTTGGTTGTCAAATGGGATAAGTCCCATGAAGACAAAGGCAAACATACTAAATTCCAGTCCCTTTGGATTGGTCCATACACAGTCCATGAGAAGCTTCAACTACACATGTACTATCTACAATCACTTTACGGGAGGATTGAAAACCTTCCTTCCAATGACCAAGATCTCAAGCATTACTTCTAGTAGGACAGGCCGCGTCCTGTGCCATGTACATAGTCTGCTTGCTGCTTGTTGTTTTTATTTTGTTTTCTTTGCTTACTATCTTTGTTTTTATTTGGTTTGTTCTGCTTACAATTTTTGTTTACATTTGTTTTGTTTGCTTGATACCTTACTATTTTTGTTTCCGAAAATAAGTGCTGCTAACTACTACATTCTCGATTTTGAATGAGCATGTGGCTGAGATACTAGAGCACTTGCCCAGTCTTGTGTCTATCTTCTCTGTGCTTGGTTATATCCTTCAGATGATGAAGTCTTGATGGAAAATATGAGCCATCTGCAAGGGAATTTTTCGTCCAACCATGAACCTGTTTCCACACTAGGAAACCTCATGCCTGCAATCAGCTTTCTGCTCTGTGTGTTCAAGCTCATCCAACTAGGAGAAACGGAGAAGGGGAAATCTAAACAAGAAAACCTACGTTAGAGGTCTTAAATGCTTCTCTGAAGGAACAACCTATTTTTCTCTCAATAATTCAGGATCCCTCTTCCACCCGAAAAATAAATAAGTGCCTATGCACAGTCCCCTTAAATAAATACAAAGGAAAAAGAAGAGAAAGGCTTACTACGTAGAGAGGCAAAGCATGCAACTCCACTGCGGTACTGACCAGGCTCGCTGGTAGTGGAGAAATGTTGTGTTCCTGCGTGACTCTGCTGGGGTACTGTCTAGGCCTATTGGCAGTGGAGCAACACCAAAGATGAAAACTTATACTTTGAAAATATTCAACTTGCGACCTAAACTACCCTTCCCGATTTAGAAACACTATGATCAAGCCGAATTTTTTATTGTGTTTAACTAAGTTGGCAAAAGGTGAACCATGTATGTCCATGGGGTAAGTGACAAAGCTGAAGTAACCTACACAGTGATTCAATACTCCCTGAAAGACCAAGGACTTGTGTTATCAATGAACCAAAACAGAGAAGCTGGAGTTATACCGGTGTGTCACCAAGTGTTGTAGCGGTTGCAACCACCCTCCAAAACTTTGGCCTGCATCCAATTTCAGAGCCTTCTTTGAGAGTTTTGACTTGATGACTACACAAAATCGGGTTCAATCTGTGAGCTCGTGTGAGTTTTCGTATCCACCTTGCTTGATCATTCCACCCAAGCTTTTTCATGTTGATATCACTATCATGCTTGCAATTGAGTTCTGGTCATACTCAAGGTCTTCGCTTTGTGTGTACATGTTGAGTTCACTATGAAAACATCAATCATACTCACACATGGAGTCACATACACTATCACACAAGCATCATCATGGTCAAATAATGATCAATCACAAGTGTCGTGCTTGTCTCTCACACCATCGGTCAATCATGTTTAGCGTGTGTGTCTGATGGTTTGAGTCATCTCGTCGTGTAGTCATGTAGGTGTGTGTTTGCAAGATCACATATGCATTTTTCACTCGTTCACACACTTAGTCACTTTGTTGATCAATCACAAGTGTCGTGCTTGTCTCTCACACCATCGGTCAATCATGTTTAGCGTGTGTGTCTGATGGTTTGAGTCATCTCGTCGTGTAGTCATGTAGGTGTGTGTTTGCAAGATCACATATGCATTTTTCACTCGTTCACACACTTAGTCACTTTGTTGAAGTTTTGACGATCGGATTCCCCTCTGATAGCTGGACCATCACCCTTCCATTGACTCGATCGAATGTCACCCAAAACAATGCAGAAGTACCAAGCAAGTCATTTCAAGTTGTGTTGCCTACAAGCAGATCAATCAACCTTCATGTTGGTTAACTGAAGAGTTTGCCCGGTAGTCACCCTGGGACTAACTCCCCTCAAAAATTCTATAGAGGCTGTAAACCTTGCCTAATCCACTCACTGAGAAAACTTTGAATACAAGCCGTACAGACACCAAGTGCCCATCCCTGTCTCCCTCAGAAATTGTGCATTTTTTCCAGTTAGTCGACTGGCTGCTCACCCGGAAAACTGCGCAGTTTTCATGAGCAAGCCCTCTGTTGCCCAACAGTATGCTCAGCTTAGAAATTGTGCAGAGGTGATCAGCAGGCCAGCCTCCCAACATCAGTACAATTTTTCCGACCATCATCTCTTGGCAGCCAACTGTTAATTCCCCTTGTGAACTGCGTAGTTTTTTTTGCCAAGCTCCAGCAACTGACTGCTAGTTCCCTCTAGGAACTGAGTTGTTTTTGCTACCCAAATATCGATAGCTGACTATCAGTTCCCCTCAGGAATTTTAAATTTTTGTTGCTAGTGACCCAGCAGCCAGCTACCAGTTCCCTCCAGGAATTGCACAGTTTTTGCTGCCAGGCCCCCACTGCCCGCTCCTTCCAAAAATTGCACAGATTTTTCCTGCTCAGCCTTCCATAGCCCAAACTGTTCGTCTAAAAAACTGCGCAGTTTTTTCCTCCATTTGAGCCAGACCCCGTGGACAGTCACTGTCGATATTGATTTCCCATATCCATCACCTAGTGAATATTGCACAGTTTTCATCAACAGTGCTTGAAGCCTCCATCCCACCTCACAACCTTGTCTCATCTCCTGGTCACCTACATCTGAAATGATCATGCATCATGGTAAACTAGGAGTTTTATGGATTTGATGTCATCTCATCATGAGTGACTGGAGATACTGGTACACAAAAAAACATGGCATGACCATGGATGGGATGAACAAAGGAAGCACATGTAGAAGGGAATGTTCACCAATGGACAAACAAACGATGCATGCAAAGACCTGAGCTCACAAATGGATGATCATGCAAAGATGTGTTCATGGATGTACAGAAGGACAAACATGCACCTTTCATGAATGGATGAACTTGTCAAGATTACCAACATACAAGCAAGGAGCAATGTGTGAATGCAACATCAAGCGAACCAATGACCATCGAAGACTCTGCACACTTTGCCATGTGGAGGTGAAGTTGTGACACACCATGAGGACATCCGTCACCCAACGGCACTGCATCTTGACATGCACACTAGAAACAACACAAATTTACCAACACTGTCATGTCAAGTCTTGTCATGAGTCATGTCGTCCACATTTCTACTATGGGCCATACTGCCCATCAATGTAATATAACGTGAAAGTCCAAGAGACCAACTTGTTGTATGAAAAGTCATGTAAAGTTGAAAAGTCATGGAAGTCAAATAGTCATGAGGGTAGTCGAACATCCACAGGGCTAGTTTCACCCTTGGCTATAAATACCCCCTCATTTGTACATGTAAAGGACTTTTTCTAACCTGAGCTCCGCCCACATAGCCTTGAGAGTTTGTAATCTTTTCTTTGAGGAGTAAGTAGTGGATCTAACGCCCTTCCTGCAGGGTTAGTGATGTATGGTGTAACGATGTGTCTTGGAACTTTTGCTTAATTCAGAAGCCTACTAACAGGCCAACACGTTTTCACACATGTATTGTAATTGATGTAAGATTAATCTTGAACACTTGTAATGCATGTTTCTTTAACTTGCGTTTAACACTTGAACTCATTCACTTGTTGTAACACATATATGTTAATGAAAATGTGTTGTGTATGTTGTTAACGTTGTCTTGCCCGTGTTGGTTACCTCCTTGGATATCAAACATACCTTTCACGTAAAACTTGTTATAACAGCCATTGCACTCGTGCAGACTCATCCGTTGAGTGTTGTGTGTGTTATCTTCCCTTGTGTGGTGTGACTGCCACATCTCTGTGTATTTTCTCTCAGAAGCTATGCACATCCTATTGTGTTGTGTGTTCCTGATAGAGGTGGGGCTTCCTCCTAACTAACTCGGAACAAACTCCCACCCTCTCCCTTTATAGTGAAAGAACCATTGGCACAAGTGACACTAGAAATCACCAGGCACATGAACCTCACTTCTTGAAGACAAAGCAGACCACTGTCCTGTGCTGACAAGAAAGAGTTGAGGAAAATCTTTAAGATAATGGCAGTTGGGCCATCATATCGAATGGGATTCCCACACCAAACGATGTGAGGTCTAGTTGGGACTTCATACCAGGGTGATCCACTGAATGTTGGCGGGTCCAACACCATCAACACAACCTTATAATTTTTATGTATCTCAGAAACTTTATTGGAGGGAATTGTAAGTCTCGGATGTGGCTTTAATTTTTGACCATTTGTGATGCCCATTTTGACATAGATAGCTACCTATGGTGAGGTCCTATTTGTATTTCATGTTTTTATTTATAAACATTATGTAGTATTGATTCATTTCAGTTGCAAAAATGAACTTATATAAAACACTTGATGGATTCTATTTTGTTGATTAAAGTATTTAATGTATGATTTATCTAATGCATGGCTTATTTGGCTATGATTTATCTAGCTTATGGCTTATTGGAGTTATGCTTTATCTGATGTATGATTTACTTCCAACATGATGATATTATTTGAATTGTTTTCTGGGTATGTGGATACCAGAACCAATAAAACGAGGATTATGATCACTTGTCTGTACATATTTTGTTGTTATATATATGCTTGGATGAGAACTAACTTACATATTGGAAGGGACTTTGTGATAGCCAAGATCCATGCTAGTGACTGGGGGATGTCAAGACATCCAATGGGGAACGGTATGATGTACATTGTTCTATTATATTTTGCATCTACTTAATATGAACTATTATGACATGGGGCAAGGTGTAAATTGCAAGTGGAATGATTGTGCAATTCAATTATTCGATGACAAGAATCAAACCAATGTCATATTGTGGTCCATATTAGGGTGTTGACTCTAGTTCTTTGAGGAGAGGTGGAGGTATTTCCCACCTTGTAACCTCCATGCCTAAAATCATGGGAGGTTAGTGATGGACACATCGATATAGTCGACGCTTCTTCCATCTTAGTTATATTGGTGGTTAGATCAGCATAGCCGATGCTATGATATAGTAACAAAGGATGGATATGATGTGAGCAGAATTAGGTTAGGAAGGATAGGAGGTTGTAGGTTAATTGGGGACTCTTAATGGTAAGTGGCATCATTATTTGACTTACTTAATTTGACTACTACATCTTTATCCCTATTTTTCCATGCTTAATTCTCATATTGTTTCATGATTGTTTGTATCCTCTTGACTCTGACTTCGGGAAGAGGTTCTTTGAAGGAGGGTGTATATAATTCCCCTACCTGATCCTATTCTCTTATATTACGATAATAACCTACTATTTGAATAATTATTCTCCATGCTTGATTATGATAAGTATTATTAGTATATCTACGAGGTATGCATATGATAGCTACATACACACACCTTGCATGAATATGATATTATCCTGTAGCTTATTATGCTAGAAAATTAATTAACAATTAAGATTTATTAGAAAATAAGTTATGATTAACCTAAAGAATGATTAATGATTAATCTTTTGGTTAACCTTGTTAGGTTCCTATGCCAATAGGTTTTATTTTTCATGTGACTAGAGAAGTGCCAAATATGTTCATCCTTTCCATGCTGCAAAGGTTCCATATTTTGAATAATTTCACTATGTACAGTTGCTTGACTCTTATCATGGTTCATGAATGGCCAAATAGCTTAATCTTGGCCCTGTTCATATTTCAATTTACTTGTCTTAGAATAGAGAATAAAGGTCTGTCCAAACAGTTCAAGCTTGGTAGATGAGTAGATAGGTAGAGAAGCAAAGGAGCCCAACTGTTTAATCTGGGCCCTTGGAAGAGATAAGGGTAGATTTGGATAGGATGGTAGCTAAAAGAAAAGAATAGAATCAGGTTTTTCTAGTTCAAATGCACCCAATGAAAATGAAGAAAAATGTTAGGTATAATAGGACGGGTAAGTAGTTTTGATTTTGCAGAAGCAGTTGCATGAGTGATCCTCCTTCTCAAAGATAATTCATCTCTTATGAATATCATAAATATCATGGAAAAGTGTGGTGATAGATTAGATGTTGCATGTCTAACTCCCCCTCTTTCTTCTCCCATCAACCACTCACTAACCTCCCTCCAAGGACACTGAGATCTTCTCAGTACTCCTAGTTTACTTCATTTCATGAAAAAAGACTAAGTGAAAACTCTGTTTTTGCTTAGGAATAGAAGCCACATTTCTTGTGTAAAATATTGATTTTCTCCTAAGCCTAAACTATTCAACTCTGCTACTAAAAACCCTCTCATTTCCCTAAGCCTAAGTTCCTAACTCTACAACTTAGCACTTCCCTTCTAAACACATATTAACATACTAATCCTATTATATTAAATCCCTAAAAGAACCCCTTTCCCATATTATGTAAATACATAAAAACCCAGAAATTCTTTAATATCCCCACCCTCGGCTAAAGTTATGGCCATATTTTAATTTTTTCGAGAGTTATTGGTCCATCCGGGGCCAATAACAACCCTCCACGCACTCCATCGGGATTTGTTTAAACGTTTGGTTAAAACAAATAACCAAAGCCGCCAACATAAACCATATAATAACCCCAATAACCAAATTTTTATACCCAGCAAAGCATATACAAACGTTGATTTGTGTGGTGGGACCCGTGCCATAGCTGCCCACTAGCTTCATTCGCTGCCCACCGTTTGATCATCATGCGCAAATCCAATGGCTCTCGGCAATATCGGAACCCCTCCGATCACCGAACGATAACATCCGGGGGATGGGCGGTATTTCCGCCATACAGAAGACAGGTGTCAACTTCCCGGCGTGATCGGAGCCCCCCCTCCAATACCACCCTGGCCCAAAGGCGGTGCGGGGAATACTGCTTACGCCCCGCTGCCTCCCTGCTGACGTCACCCTTGTGTCATTAGCTAACGTCGCACCCACGTTAGCGCCATGTCACCACCATGTCGCCTGCATACATCGCCACCCCTCTATCGTCATGTCACCGCCACGTCAACCCAATATGCGACAAGAATTCACGTCATGCTGACGTCACCCGACCAAAGCGCGCCAAAAACCTGCCAAAATCAAATTTTTTGTTAAAAAGGTGTAAAATGTCATTTTTGTTCATTTGCCTTTGTTTCTTCTACTCAACTGTTGCGTTCTCTTTCACGTTCAAAGCGACATTTCCACTATACAGTCCGCCACCCAAAGAAATTAACTCCACAGCTCGGCCCTTCAGCTTGATCTGCCACCCACATTTTGCACAGGATGTCCATTAAACAGGTATTTACACGAGTTCTACTCCTAAACCCTGTTTTTCTAGTTTTCTCTGTAAAATTTGCCAAAAAACGCCCAAATTTGAGTTAGAAACGCAGAGCTGCATTCAAACTTGCGCACTATTACCACTGGTTTTGCCCAAATTTTCCAAAAAATCCTACAAACTCCGTCTCCCTCTACAAATTTCTCCTACTGAGCTTAAGTTTACATTTGCTAAATGAAAAAGCCCTGAATTGTTTTTGTTCATTATTTACTGCAAAAACTCTGCAAGGTTCGTTTTCCACTTCAAATTCTACTCGCCAAGTCAAATACGACTCGTTGCAGTCTGCAAATCCTCTGAGAAAAGCCCCAAATCCACTATTTTACTTATTATTGCTGTACAAACCCACATTCCAATTAAAAAATCACAAGAGAATTTACAAAATGGAAGCCCCTGCTCCAATGGCCCTGAATGTTACTCCTCTCAATGCACCCCACAAGGAATTGGAGTGGCTTCCCTTAGATGATAGGGATTTTCAAATCCAGGACTTAGTTGGTGACAGAAACCATCTCCAAGCATTTTGTGAACTTAGGAATAGTTACCTAAGAAAAAATGATTTTTATGCGATATGGGAATCAAATTTACCCATGTACTACCTCCCCTCTGTCAATGTTTTCCCCGAGATAATTCACCTCTGCTGTGAAAACTATGAACCAACCCAAAGGGCAGTCAAAACTCCATCTGGAACTACCCTCTTTCATATAACTCCTGACTCCATAAATCAAATGCTAAACTTCAAACCAACTCAGCTTCTGTTTCCGCTTACTATGAAATTCTTGCTTGATGAAGGTCCCAAACTCCCTAACTCAGAGATAGCTCGAATTGCCCAAGTATTTATGAAACCAAATTGTCAGCCTACAGAGCCACCTCCTTTTCACTATGCATGGTTCAATGAAGTTGGTAAATTACTTGTTGATATGATATCTTATATTTTGGGGTTCAAGACAAGTGAATATGTTGATGAGACTGTGTTAGTTTTATTGTCCATATTCACTCCAGGGCAGCCCCCTGCTGTCAAATACAACTATGCTAAATTCATTGCCAACAAGATCCATGACTAGCTCTTGAATCTAGACAGGGAGGGAGTCTTCAAGTACTCATCCTACATCTATCATCTGTTCCTGTATTATCAGCCAGGCAGTTTCCAATTTCCCATTAGAAAATTGGATTCTAAAGGAGAAAAGAGGTCTGTGATTTTTTAGACCTCAGTCTTTCATGAAGTCCGCAACTCTCCTTACTCTTACTATGAGTCTATCGACATGTTCATATATCCAATCTCTTCTCTACTGATGAGAACTCCTCCTCCTAGACCGTCTTATGATATGCAGAAAATATTACAGCTCTCTAAAAGCTACAAAATAGATGACTGGTACTTATACCAGAATCACACTGAGATCAGGATATATGGCTCTGAGCTGTGCCCCTACAAGCTGCCAAAATATGTGCCAATGAGACTGTTTGCCTTGGAATATTTCGGATAGTTTATCAACTCAGATTTAAATCACTTTCATAGCACCAATAAAAAGGCTCAGTTGAAATTGAGAGACCATTTAAGCCCCTATGTCATGAACAAAAAAGAAGGATGGCAAGATGCTGATCAAATATTGGGTGAAAAACTCAGATTAAAAAGAAGCTTTTGGTGGGTACCCTATGACCCAAATGGCTTTATCAACGCAAGAAAAATAAAATATAGTCTGTTAGCCTATGAACATTGCAAGATCCCTGAAATAGAACAATTTACCAACCGAGATGAGTGGGTAAAAGGCACACTAATTGAACAGCTCACCGAGGAAGAGAAAACGGAACAAACTATGAAAAATCTTGAAAATAATATTGACCTATATTATTTTGAACAAGTGTCATTCAAAGTGGCACAACAATCTGGGGTAAGCACATCATCTGCTGGAACTTCACAGCAACTGGCCCAGGAAAGCACTACACCAACTGCTTGAACATCAAAGGGCAAAGAGGTGCTGGGATTAGAGTAGCATATGATGACAGTGTTGAAAAGTGTGCAACAAGAAATGCTTGTTGAGAATGCAACAAGATGATGGAGCTTAGTGGAAAGGAGTCGCCTTCACTAAGTGGGCCCGCAGGCTATTTTTGGCGCAAGTCTATTTTAGACATATGGATCATGTCTATGGATTGCA
>APFE031329165.1:2950-14920 GCA_000404065.3 Pinus taeda
CCTTGAAGGCTCCTTGACATAATCCAAGGTTTACCAACAAGTGACCCCAGGCTCCTCGACAATGGTTAATCTGAGGTTTACCGTTTGTAGTACATGAATATCTGGCGTCATTCCCAATGAGGAAGGATTGATTCCTACACTGGTTCGGACACGATCTCGTGCTTCTCCTTTAAGAGGAGCTTTCGCAGAGCATAGATGTAACAATTGGATTCTCTCCCTACCGCAAGATCAACTACTTGTTTGTTTTACTGTCTTAGAGAGTTAGCTAAAACCTATTCCAAGACAGTAGCGTAAGCTAGATTGGTGGAAAGAGTCCTAAAAATGCAAAAATTACTAGACAAATTTTAATTAAGCACTGTGTTATTTAGGCTGTTATTACTCAAAAGGGTAAATGGATATGAAACCAATGATGTTATGACCCGACCCAAAACTGAATGCAATCGAATATGATAATGTGATCTTTTCAATTCGATGAATCCTAACTAAAGTAAGGAGAGAGTTTCCATTCACTTCCAACAATGCAAAAAATTGATCACTAAGAGAAACTATAACAAATTCTCTAATGCACTAATTTCATCAAGAAAAGCTAATGCAAATCAATTCCAAAACATTTTTTTTTTATTTTTGTGTGTTAAAAACAAGCATAAAAATATGTAAATTCAAATCAAATATAGCTAATCTAAATCTACAATTGATTTTTCAGAATGTAAACTATGCAATTGTAATCTATGCACAATTCACTTGAAAAGTATGCAAATATAAGCTATGCACATTTTTCATTCATATTCTGAAAATGAGAATTCTAATTATGCAAATGTGATCTATGCAAGAGAATTCTCAAAAACAAGATGATTCTAATGTAATCTAAGAACCAATCAAGTGCAAGTCAAGAAAATCGGGTGAGAGTTCCAAAGATCAAAAATAAAAACACTCAAAGGCGATTAACACTCATACACAATTTAGCCCCCCCTGGCGAATGAGGGGAAAATTGTGAAAAGACTGAGACAAACCTCCAAGTAATGACCAAAGGAAATCAAATTAAGAATTTCTCAAAAAGAGACTCAAAACACCCAATTGATAAAATCTTAAACAGGAATGCCAGTGAAATCAACCAAGGAAATCTTTCAACAAGTCACATGCAGGTATGGGCAGAGGATAACCACTAGAAAAACAAAATAAAACTAACTGAAAGAGCAAAAGTCAAAATTTTCAAAAATTTAGCAGGGTACGCAGGTGCAGAGTTTACCCAGGTGCGGGTACAGTCTGTGCACAAAGACAGAGTGCATACAGGTACGCACTGTGATATAAGCGCAGACTGCGGACTTCAACTAAAGTAATGAAAAAGAAAAAACAAAGCTAACTCAACTAAGTCTACCCAAAGCCACACACAACAAACCAAAAACAGATACCAAAAAACAAGTTTCTCAGGTCAAAGAAAATCGAGGAAAACAATCAAGTCCCCAGCGGAGTCGCCATTTTGTCACGCGGAATCAGTCGATCTTGTGGACAAGATAGACCTTCCTAGAATCTAATGAAGACCTAATAACAAACAAACCAACCAAACACTATCTTTCTCTAAATGCGCTTTATAAGTAATGAGAAACAAGTGTGTGTAAGAGCCTACCTCATGTCCAACGCAAGTTCGGAGATGCCTTCGCTTCTTTGATCCAAGTAAGTTCCTTTATCGCAAACCTGCAAGCACAAACAAGGCAAATAATTAAATAACACCTGAATATCCAATATTATAAAACATATTTAACATGAAAGTCAAGGAGTCCATGAAACAAATAGCATAAGATACTTGTTGAGAAAAATGAGCTTGATTGTATTAATTCAAAAGAAAAGAACCTTACAACCTTTGCCTTGAAGTTGTACAAGATCCTTCCAGGGTCCAACAAGAAGTCTCCTCTACTTTGATAAGCTTAACTCACTCCCTAATGGGGCCAAAAAGGTATGTGATCTCTCCTCTTAAGCTCAAATAGGAAGTCTTGATTTCACTAGCATTTACCCTCAAAAGTTCAGCTTCTCACCTCCCTGGCCACTGACCCAATGCATCAATTTATAGTGCAAAGGAGATCAGTTACCAGCTCCTCCTTCAAAGGGATAGAGTCCTCCTTCAAAGGGATAGCTCCTCTCAACAAGGGATTAGTTCCTCCTATGATGGGATGCATGAACCACTTGGAGCAAACAATCCACGTAACAAATGCTTCTAGAAAACTCTAGAATTAACCCAAGATGAGTTTTTTTAAGATAAAGATTGCACCTTTTGACTTTTACAGGGGTACGCACCTTCCCCTTTACATACAGAGCATATAAGTACGCAGATACTTTGAACAAAAGGTGCGGGCCCGCATGCAAAAGTAAGAGAAAGTGCGGAACCAGAGTTACATTGCTTTTTTGATGTCTTTCTCTCTTTACTCAAGCTTGTTTTGAAGAGCTGAGGTTTAAGACTTGCTTAGGAAGTTGGTATAGGTGATGATAGGCCTATATGGACTGCAAATAATCAAGGTGACGATATTTTTGTGTAACACCTCCCCTGCCCGCACGAAGGCCACCTAGGAGTCCACCCAGATAGCAGCAATGATGGACCTCGATCGCATGATCACATGCGGCAGCCTCAATGCAAAGGAAAAAGAATAAAATAAAACAAGGCCAACCGAGCCAACAACCTCTCTTAGAAATGCCCCCCGACCCTCCATGCCATGCACCTATGTCACCTAGGAGTCCACCCGAACAGCAGCAATGGTGGACCTCGATCACTTGAATGCTTATGGAAACAACAATGTGAAGGCAAAGGAAGGAAATAAATGAAAATCAAGAGGCTCGCTACACAATACAAGAACATATCCAAACAAGAGGATGGATCAGGTAGCCCCGCACCCCACGCACCCTACGTATAGGAAACCTAGGAGATGTCCCATAGCTTTACCGACTAGACGATGAATAATTTTCCCCTACGGCCACCTCCACGCAAAGGAGGGAGGTCAAAGCGTTCCACCTTGAAATCCTTATTCTAGATAGCCCCCACCATCGATGTAGCAAGCCTCCTCCCCATTGGTCCATGAGCGCATACACAATTGAAACAACACATGCCCCCCAACCCTCTCCTCCCCGCACGAAGGCCACCTAGGAGACCACCCGAACAGTAGCAACGATGGACCTCGATCGCACGATCGCCTGTGGCAGCCTCAATGCAAAGGAAACGGAAGGAAACAAAACAAGACCAACCGAGCCCACAACTTCTCTTAGAAATTCCCTCCGACCCTCCCCATCCCACACCGAGGCCACCTAGGAGTCCACCCGGATAGCAGCAACAGTGGACCTCGATCACTTGAACGCCTGTGGCAACCACGATGTGAAGGCAAAGGAAGGAAATAAATGTAAATCAAGAGGCTCGCTACACAATACAAGAACATATCCAAACAAGAGGACGGATCGGGCAGCTCCAAACCCCACGCACCTTATGTACAGGCAACCTAGGAGATTTCCCACAGCTTTACTGACCGGGCGATGAATAATTTTCCCCTACACCCACCTCCATACAAAGGAGGGAGGTCGAAGCGTTCCACCTTGAAATCCTTCTTCCAAATAGCCCCTACCATTTACGCAGCAAGCCTCCTCCCCATTGGACCACGAGCGCATACACAATTGGAACAATAAAATGCCCATAAACATTGTGACTTAACATTTCCAACCACAAAAGCCTGCCACACATGCAAGATGAAGGAAAAAGTTGACTTTACAACAAGGAGAACAGCGCCTCACATCACCCGACAGAAAAAGCAAGCAAGAGGGAGGGTAGGTAGTTTACAACCAAAACCCTTCCACGTCCCTCTTAAATGTATGCATCTCAACCAACAATGCCAACACAGAAAGACTACAAGCACAAGAAACTGGCGCCATAAACAGCTGAACAACGAAGAGGCCAGCCATCACAAGGAGCCACATGACAACAACCCATACAACTCCGAGAACTTGGAGAAGTAGGGGAATTGTTCACATATGCCTCCAGGGACAAGCAAATCAATTACCAACCCACCTCTCACACGAAAAGCAAAACCCTCTGCACCAAATAGGGAGGAGGCGAACAATATAACGAGGAGCCAATTTCGATGGAGTCACACATGGCTGCCTAGCACAATCAAAATTTTTTGTTCGCAACAACCGAGGGGCACAACAGCGACATAGGCAGGACAAAGATTTGGGGCTCCCATCTGGGACCACAACAACAAAGGCTCAATGGAGCGCTGAGCAAACTTTCACCATTCTTATCGTTGGGATGGGAAAGAGGGATGGGGATGAGCATGGCCCACATTACTGCTCATGTGCTACTGATTTCGGATGGAGAGAAGATGAAAATCAGCCACCCTACAAATGACCCAAGGCCATCATTCAAGCAAACCCAAAAACACAACTCGCTTACCAACCCACCTTTCACATGGAAAGACAACCTGTCACTGGTATCATCTTGAGGGGCACGAGGGGACCAAGACGAGCCAGGGAACCACACCACAACGGCCCCAAGAAATTAGAGATCAGAAGGGGAATTGTTAACATATGCCTCCCGGGATGAGCATGGCCAAGATTACCACTCATGCGCTACCGAGTGGGGATGGAGAGAAGATTAAAATCGGCCACCCTACAAACGACCCAAGGCCATCGTTCAGGGAAACCCAAAAACACAACTCGATTGCCAACCCACCTTTCACACAGAAAGAAAACCTATCGCTGGTATCATCTGAAGGGGCACGAGGGGACCAAGATGCACCAGGGAGCCACACCACAACAACCCATACAGCTCCAAGAACTTAGAGAGCAGAAGGGGAGTTGTTCACGTATGCCTCCCGGTACGAGCATGGCCAACATTACTACTCATGCGCTACCGAGTGGGGATGGAGAGAAGATGAAAATCAACCACCCTACAAACAACCCAAGGCCATCGTTCACGTAAACCCGAAAACACAACTCGATTGCCAACCCACCTTTCACACGGAAAGAAAACCTGTCGCTGGTATCATCTGGAGGGGCACGAGGGGACCAAGACGAGCCCAAGAGCCACACCACAACAACCCATACAGCTCTAAGAACTTAGAAAGAAGAAGGGGAATTGTTCACATATGCCTCCCAGGACGAGCATGGCCAACATTACCACTCATGCGCTATCGAGTGGGGATGGAGAGAAGATGCAAATAGGCCACCCTACAAATGACCCAAGGCCATCGTTCAGGCGAACCCAAAAACACAACTCGATTGCCAACCCACCTTTCACATAGAAAGAAAACCTGCCGCTAGTATCATCTAGAGGAGAACGAGGGGACCAGGACGAGCCTAGGAGCCACACCACAACAACCCATATAGCTCCAAGAACTTAGAGCGCAAAAGGGGAATTGTTCACATATGTCTCCCGGGACGACAATGGCCAATATTACCGCTAATGTGCTACCGAGTGGGGACGGAGAGAAGATGAAAATCAGCCACCCTACAAATGACCCAAGGCCGTCGTTCAGGAAAACCCAAAAACACAACTCGATTGCCAACCCACCTTTCACACGGAAAGAAAACCTGTCGCTGGTATCATCTAGAGCGACACGAGGAGACTAGGACAAGCTGAGGAGCCACACCACAAAAACCCATACAACTCCAAAAACTTGGAGAGAAGAAGGGGAATCGTTCACATTTGCCTCCTGAGACAACCATGGCCAGCATTACCACTCATGCACTACCGGGTGGGGATGGAGAGAAGATGAAAATCGGCCACCCTACAGACGACCCAAGGCCATCGTTCGAGCAAACCCAAAAAAACAACTCGATTGCCAACCCACCTTTCACACGGAAAGAAAACCTATTGTTGGTATCATTTGGAGGGGCACGAGGGGACCAAGACGATCCAGGGAGACACACCACAACAGCCCATACAGCTCCAAGAAATTAGAGAGCAGAAGGGGAATTGTTCACATATGCCTCCCAGGACGAGCATGGACAAAATTACCGCTCAAATGCTACCGAGTGGGGATGGAGAGAAGATGAAAATCGACCACCCTACAAATGACCCAAGGCCATCATTCAAGCAAACCCAAAAACACAACTCAATCACCAACCCACCTTTCACATGAAAAGGAAACCTGTACCTTGTATCATTTGGATGGGCATAAGGGGACCAAGACGAGCCAGGGAGCCGCACCACAACAACCCATACGAGTTTACATGGACACCCTCGCCTAAACAAGTTTGCACGGACGCCCTCGAATGACCCGCCTGAACGAGTTGACACGGGAGCCCTCGAACGACCCGCCCGTAAGAGTTTACATGGGCGCACACAAGACCGAAACGAAGGGACAAGGGAGAGCTGGAAAAACGAGCTGCACAAATGTTCACAAAGCCAACCTCGGGTCACAACTTAGCATTTTTGTCACAGGATCATTCGCCCGAGCATGCCCTCGCTCGACTCGCCCGAACGACCTGCCCAAACGAATTGACGCGGACGCCCTAAAATGACCCACCCGAATGAGTTTACATGGGTGCCCAAACGACCGTAACGAAGGGACAAGGGAGAGCCGGGAAAACGAGCTACACAAACATGCACAAAGCCAACCTCGGGTCACAACTTAGCATTTTTTGATACAGGCTCATTCGCCCAGGCATGCCCTCACCTCACCCGACCAAACGAGTTCACACGGACACACTCGCCCGAACAAGTTGACACGTACACCCTCAAACTACTCATCAAAACAAAGGGACAAAGGAGAGCCAGGAAAACAAGCTTTACGAATGTGCACAAAGCCAACCGCGGGTCACAACTTAGCATTTTTGATACGGGCTCGTTCACCCAGGCATGCCCTCGCCTGACCCAACAGAAAGAGTTCACACAAACGCCCTCGCCCGACTAGCCGAAACGCGTTCACACGCACGCCCTCAAACGACTCACCGAAACAAAGGGACAAAGGACAGCCGGGAAAATGAGCTGCACGAATGTGCACAAAGCCAACCTCGGGTCACAAATTAGCATTTTTTGATACGGGCTCATTCATCCAAGAGCGCCCTTGCCCGACCCACCCGAACGAGTTCACATGGACAACCTCGCCCGGCCCGCCCGAACAAGTTCACACGCACGCCCTCAAACAAATCACCGAAACGAAGGGACAAGGGAGAGTCGGGCAAAGAAGCTGCACGAACGTGCACAAAGCCAACCTCGTGTCACAACTTAGCATTTTTTGATACGGGCTCATTCGCCCGGGTGCACCCTCGCCCAACCCGCTCGAACGAGTTCACACGAATGCCCTCGTCCAACCCGCTCGAACGAGTTCACACGAACGCCCTCGCCCGACTCACCAAAACGAAGGGACAAGGGAGAGCCGGGAAAATGAGTTGCACGAACGTGCACAAAGCCAACCTTGGGTCACAACTTAGCATTTTTTGATACAGGCTCATTCACTCGGGCGCACCCTCGCCTGACCTGCCCGAACAAGTTCACACAGATGCCCTTGCTCGACCCGCCCAAACGAGTTCACACGCACGCCCTCAAAAGACTCACCAAAACGAAGGGACAAAGGAGAGCTGGGAAAACGAGTTGCACGAACATGCACAAAGCCAACCTTGGGTCACAACTTAGCATTTTTTGATACGAGCTCACTCGCCCAGGCGCGCCCTCGCCCGACCCACTTGAACGAGCTCACACGCACGCCCTCAAACGACTCACCGAAACGAAGGGACAATGGAGAGTTAGGCAAACGATCTGCACAAACGTACACAAAGCCAACCTCGGGTCACAACTTAGCATCTTTTGATACGGGCTCGTTCGCCCTGGCGCGCCCTCGCCCAACCCGCCTGAACGAGTTCACATAGACACCCTCGCCCGACCCGCCCGAACGATCTCACACGCACGCCCTCAAACGACTCACCGAGACGAAGGGATAAGGGAGAGTTGGCCAAACGAGCTGCACGAACATGCACAAAGCCATCCTCGAGTCACAACTTAGCCTTTTCTGATATGGGTTCATTCGCCCGGGCGCACCCTCGCCCAACCCACCCGAACGAGTTCACATGCACGCCCTCAAATGACTCACCAAAATGAAGGGACAAGGGAGAGCCAGGAAAACGAGCTGCACGAACGTGCACAAAGCCAACCTCGGGTCACAACTTAGCATTTTTTGATATGGGATTGTTCGCCCGAGCGCGCCCTCGCTCGACCTGCTTGAACGAGTTCACACAGACACCCTCGCACGACCCGCCCAAACGAGCTCCCTCGCACGCCCTCGAACAACTCACCGAAATGAAGGGACGAGGGAGAGTCGAGCAAATGAGCTACACGAACATGCACAAAGCCAACCTCGGGTCACAACTTAGCATTTTTTGATACGGGCTCGTTTTCCTGGGCGTGCCCTCACCCGACCTGCCCGAATGAGTTCACACGGACGCCCTCGCCCGTCCCGCCCGAATGAGTTCACATGAACACCCTCACCTGACCTGCCCGAATGAGTTCACACAAATTCACTTGCTCGAACAACCCGAACGAGCTCACACACACGCCCTCAAATGACTCACCGAAACTAAGGGAGAAGGGAGAGTCGGGAAAATGAGCTGCACGAACATGCACAAAGCCAACCTCATGTCACAACTTAGCACTTTTTGATACGGGCTCGTTCGCTCGGGTGCGCCCTCGCCCGACACACTCGAACGAGTTCACACAGATGCCCTCGCCCGACCCGCCTGAACGAGCTCACACGCATGCCCTCAAACAACTCACCAAGACGAAGCGACAAGGGAGAGACGGGAAAATGAGCTTCACAAACGTGCACAAAACCATCCTCGGGTCACAAATTAACATTTTTTGATACAGCTCGTTCGCCCAGGCGCGCCCTCGCCCGACCCGCCCGAACGAGTTCACACGGACGCCCTCGCCCGACCCGCCCGAACGAGTTCACATGGACGCCCTCGCCCGACCCGCCTGAACGAGTTCACACGAACACCCTCACCTGACCCACCCGAACGAGCTCACATGCACGCCCTCAAATGACTCACCGAAACAAAGGTACAAGGGAGAGTCAGGAAAATGAGCTGCACGAACATGCACAAAGCCAACCTCGGGTCACAACTTAGCAATTTTTGATACGGGCTCATTCGTCCGGGCGCGCCCTTTCCTAACCCACCCGAACGATTTCACACAGATGCCCTCTTCCATCCTGCCCGAACGAGCTCACACGCATGCCCTCAAATGACTCATCGAAATGAAGGGACAAGGGAGAGCCGGGAAAACGAGCTGCACGAACGTGCACAAAGCCAACCTTCTTGTCACAACTTAGCATTTTTTGATATGGGCTCATTTGCCTGGGTGCGCCCTCACCCAACCGGCCCGAATGAGTTCACATGGACACTCCCGCCCAACCCGCCCGAATGAGCTCACATGCACGCCTTCAAACGACTCACCAAAACAAAGGGACAAGGGAGAGCCGGGAAAACGCGCTGCACGAACATGCACAAAGCTAACCTCAGGTCACAACTTAGCATTTTTTGATACGGGCTCGTTCGCCCAAGCGTGCCCTCACCCGACCCGCCTGAACGAGTTCACACGGATGCCCTCGCCCGACCCTCCCAAACGAGTTCACACGCACGCCCTCAAACGATTCACCGAAATGAAGGGACAAGGGAGAGTCGAGCAAATGAGCTGCACGAATGTGCACAAATCCAACATCGGGTCACAACTTAGCATTTTTTGATACAGGCTCATTTGCTCGGGCGTGCCCTCGCCCGACCCACCCGAACGAGTTCACACACATGCCCTCAAACGACTCACCAAAAGGAAGGGACAAGTGAGAGCTGGGCAAACGAGCTGCACGAAAGTGCACAAATCCAACCTCGGGTCACAACATAGCATTTTTTGATATGGGCTCATTCGCCCGGGCGCACCCTCGCTCGACCCACCTGAACGAGTTCACACAGACGCCCTCGCCTGACTCGCCCGAACAAGTTCACATGCATGCCCTCGCCCAACCCGCCCAAATGAGTTCACACGCACGCCCTCAAATGACTCACCGAAACGAAGGGACAAGGGAGACCTGGGCAAATGAGCTGCACAAATGTGCACAAAGCCAACCTTGGGTCACAACTTAGCATTTTTTGATACGGGCTCGTTCGCCTTGGTGCACCCTCGCCTGACCCGCCCGAACGACCCACCTGAACGAGTTGACACGGACACCCTCAAACGACCCACACGAACGAGTTTACATGGGCACCCACACAACCGAAACGAAGGGACAAGGGAGAGATGGGAAAACGAGCTGCACGAACGTGCACAAAGCCAACCTCGGGTCACAACTTAGAATTTTTTATACGAGCTCGTTCGCCCAGGCGTGCCCTCACCTGACCTGCCAAAACGAGTTCACATGGACGCCCTCGCCCGACCCAACCAAACGAGTTCTCATGGACGCCCTCGCCTGACTCTCCCAAACGAGTTCACACGGACGCCCTCAAATGACCCACCCAAACGAGTTTACATGGGCGCCCGCACGACCGAAACGAAGGGACAAGGGAGAGCCAGGCAAACGAGCTGCATGAATGTTTAAAAAGCCATCCTTGGGTCACAACTTAGCATTTTTTATACGGGCTCATTCGCCTGAGCATGGCCTCGCCTGAACAACCCGAACGAGTTTACATGGACGCCCTCGCCCGAACGACCCGCCCAAACGAGTTGACACAGACACCCTCGCCCAACCTGCCCGAATGAGTTGACACAGATGCCCTCGCTTGACCCACCCTGTCACGCCCCTGAGCCTACGGTAGTATTTCAACCGTGCTAGGCAAGGTGCGGCACTACCAACCATTTTCTTTTCACCAATACTGACGATTGTAGACTACGCCTTAATAATCCATAGTCAGTATTATTTTCATTACCAAGTATTATTAATGTGCCTTTATACCAATGAACACCCATACACTTCATTATCAACAAAATTATTCAAGAGAAATGCACAATAGTATA
Source organism: Pinus taeda (assembly GCA_000404065.3). Taxonomy (NCBI): domain Eukaryota; kingdom Viridiplantae; phylum Streptophyta; class Pinopsida; order Pinales; family Pinaceae; genus Pinus; species Pinus taeda. The sequence goes on from APFE031329165.1 coordinate 13,926, forward strand.
AAGGGAGGGGCAACTCCCTGCAATATGAGTTTGCCCGATATCAATATATTATACAATCTTTCACTTTTACAATGTGTCATGTGGAAAGAGTTATTTTTGCGGACAAACCTAACCTCCCTAGGAGTCTAAGACTCTCTAGTGACAAACAAGACAAACAAGAGCTATCCTTCTCTAAACATACATCATTCTATGAGAAACCAAGTGTTCTTCGATCTTACCTTAGGTCCGACGAATGTTGTAGCAGTCCAGCCTTGCTGTTCCAGATGAGCTCCTCCTTCACTTTAAGACCTGCATACACTAACAAGACAAACGATTACATAACACCTGAATATTCTAAACCAAAGCATATTCAACATATAGACCAAGGAGTATATGAAACAATTCATTAACAACAAATCATTGAGAAGAATGGACTTATTTGTATTAAGGAAACAATAAAGAAACCATTACAACCTGAGCCTTGGTGTTGTGCAAGTTCCTCCCAGGGTCCAGCAAGAGTTTTCCTCTACTTTGACAAGCTCACCCACTTCCAAGTGAAACAAGAAAGGATGGTAATCTCTCCTCACAAGCTTACAATGGAAGTCCTAATTCCAGCAGCATCTACCCTTTGGAATGTTCAGCTTTCAACCTCCCCTCCTTTGGCCCAATGCCTTTATTTATAGTGTTCTAGAGGAAGTTATTCAGTTCCAACATCAATGGGATACTCCCTCTTTTGGATGGGGTAGCTCCTCTCTTGATGGGATAAGTTCCTCTATCATAGAGATGCATGAACCATCTGGAGGCGCTCAATACACGTCAAACACTCTTCTAGAAAGCTCTAGAAGTGACCACAAGTAACTTTTTTAAGATGAAACTCGCGCCTTTTGACCTTTACAGGAGTACGCACCCATCCCTTGGATTACAGAGCGTACAAGTACGCAGGTACAATGAGTTTGGGATGTGTACACGCAGGCAAGGTAGAGAGAACCTACGTACCCAGAGATAAACATGTTTTT